>APFE031468745.1:2123-17018 GCA_000404065.3 Pinus taeda | reverse complement strand
ATGGTTGGACTCTTGAGGGAGAAAGCTTCTATTGTATTACTCATTGTATCTTTGCATTTTTGGCAAAGGAAGAAAGACCAAGGTTTTGCAGTCCTTTTTGGGATTCCTGTGGTTACATTTATTGATGGTGTGTTTCTCTTTTCACTTTTAAGTTTGTTATGTGAATCATCTTCTTACTTTTTTCTTCTGCAAATTAGGCAAATGAAGTGTTAAGGTAGAATTCATGGTTGCTATGCTCTGCCTTTAAGTTTGCTTAATATCAATGTTTTCAGCTGTTTAAGGAGAATTCAAGGTGATTGTTTTCTTTCCTTAGCTCCTCACCAGTCATTCTCAATCCATCCAAATCTTTCAAAGGCATCAATACAGTCTCCTACCTTGCCCCAAAGAACCCCCTGCAAAAATTGTGTCCAATACCCGCACCCAAAATTGCCTTTCCCCAATTTTCCACCAAAACCCTAAAAATCCCAAATCAAACTTTTTATCAGTTTACTAGCCTAAAATCAGTGTTCTTTATTGGTCATCTCTGCCCGTTGAAGATCTTTGCCGATATAGACCGGAGAGAGCCCTCTCCTGCCCCGTAGGGCTAGCTACGAGGCTAAGTGGTTTGATGCTGCCTTGGAGTTTACCTTTTTCAGCCTGAGGTGAAATTTCAAGCGCTAACAGTTAGAAAATTATATATTATAGAGAAATAGAACACATAAAATATATTGAAGAATTATAAACATAGAAAATGCATAAAACAAAAGATACACAAATATATGTGGTTCACCCAATTAGGGCTACATCCATGGAGAAACAGCCAGTCCTTCCTTATATATTATCCAACAAAATTAATAGATACAACTTACAGAAGATCCATTGTAATTCCCTCTTTGCTCCCACCCAATACCCTCTATCTTTCTCATTCAAAATAAACATCTCCATAGCCGCAATACCATTCCCTCATATATAGAAAGGGGTTGACTTCTAAGGTAAAAAACCCTAAATTAAACATAACTTCTACCGTCATATTTCTGCCTAATGAACGACCCAGATTGACTACGAAATTACAACATTTTACAAGTCAATTTTACATCTATTTTAGCTTCGGGGGTGCTGCCCCTGATCCCCCACCAAGGGGGGAACTCTAAAGAATCGCCATCACCCCCCTAGATCCCCATGGTGGTGCACATAAATGGGTGCATTGCCACCACATTATGAAATGGGATCCAATGTGGCGATACCTATGAATAAAGAAGATAATCAAGCTCCACACCCAACAATCTCCCATTTGGAGACTGATCATATGAACTCTACCGCTGTTTCATTTGATGCATAATGACTCCACTTTGGAACTGGTTGTTTCTCATCTTCATCATCATACTTGAAAACTAACTGAAACCGAGCAGAATCTCAGTTTCTCCCTCGTTACTACTTTTGTTAACATATCTGCAGGATTCTTGCTAGTTTGTATCTTTTCCAGCTTCAACTGTCCATCTTCCAACATTGTATGTATGAAATGGTACTTGAGTTGTATACGTCTAGTCTTGAAATGAAATGCAGATTTCTTTGCAAGATGTATGACACTCTAGTTGTCACTTTATAACCTTCCCAACTCCTGCTTCTTACCCAATTCATCCTGAAACCTTTGTAACCAAATCATTTCTTTACTAGCCTCTATAGCAAAAACATACTCTACTTCTATCCTTGAGAATGCAACAACACTTTGCAGTTTTGAAACCCAATTGACAGTTGTTCCACCTACAGTAAACATATACCCTGTGGTGCTCCTCCTATTATCTCTACCACCCACCATATCTGCATCAACATATCCCTTTAGAGCAATGTTGGAACCACCAAAGCATAATTCTTGATTTGTGGTACCTCTCAAATACCTGAGAATCCACTTCACTGCCATCCAATGTTCTTTCCTGGATTATTCATGTACCTTCTTACAACTCCCACTACATGTGCAATATCAAGCCTTGTGCAGACTATTGCATACATTAAGCTTCCAATTGTTGATGCATATGGAACTTTAGACATATAATCCATTTCTTCCTAAATCTTGGGACACACCTCCTTAATTAGTTTAAAATGGCTAGCCAAAGGTATACTAACTAGTTTTTTATTCTGCATATTAAATCTTGTCATCACCTTTTGTGTGTACTCACTCTGAGACAATGTTAATTTTTTATTCTTCCTATCTCTAGTTATTCTCATACCAAGGATTTGTTTTGCAGCACCCAAATCCTTCATTGGAAATCAGTTTGCCAATTTTCTTTTAGCACATTTATTTCCTGCATATTAGAACCTGCAATAGGCATGTCATCTACATAGAATAACAATATAATATACCCATCATCATTTTGCCTTTTGAGATAAACACAATGATCAGAGTGACATCTAGTATAACCTTGTTCAGACATAAACCTGAAAAATTTTAGATACCACTACCTTGGAGCCTATTTTAAGCCATACAAGCTAAGCTCTTCTTCGACCTACACACTAGTTTCTCCTTCCCTTTTACCACATATCCTTGTGCTTGCTGCGCGCACACACACACATATGTATATGTATGTGTGTGTGTGTGTGTGTGTGTGTGTGTGTGTGTGTGTCTTCCTCAAAATCCCCATGGAGAAAGGTTGTCTTTACATCTAACTGCTCAATATGCAAATCTTCAGCTGCTACTAAACTTAAAATAGTTCTGATTGAAGTCATTTTAACAACACGAGAAAATATCTCATCAAAGTCTATACCCTTTTTCTGTGCAAACCCCTTCACCACACTCCATCTTCTTCCTTCAACCTGTAAACCCATTTATTATGCAATGTTGTTTTACCTGCAGGCAACTTGACTAAGTCTCAAGTCTGGTTTTGTACTAAGTATTCCATCTCTTCTTTCATGGCTTGCTCCCACTTCTTCCTAGTTTCTACCTACATTGCTTCTTCATAACATTATGGTTCACCGGAATCAGTCAACAATACATAATATAATGAAGGAGAGTATCGTTCAGGGGGGCTAGTTATCCTGGTAGATATTCTAACACCACTTTCAGGTGTTTGAGATGCTTGTTGTTGCTTTGGTTGTTGTTGTTGTTCTGGTAGTTGATCATTATGATTTTTAGGCACCTTCAATTTTTCTGTGATCTCATCAAGCACTGTGTATTCTTTGTTTTCGTTGTCCTGCATCTGATCCTTATACAAAACCTTTTCATTCAATATGACATCTCTTCTCCTAATTATTTTATGTTTTCATAATCATAAAAGAAATAACCAAAATCATTAACACCATATCTAATAAAGTTACATTTCTTGGATTTTTCCTCAAGCTTTGTTCTATTTTCTTTATTAATGTGGACAAAGGCTTCACAACCAAAAGTCTTTAAAAATGAGTAGTTTACCTTTTTACCTGTCCATGCTTCCTCTGGAATACCACCATCCAAAGAACTTGAAGGCCCTCTGTTTATTAGATAAATAGCAGTATCTACACCTTCTGCCCAAAATTGTAAAGGCAATCCTGCATGCAATCTCATGCACCTTGCATGCTCCATGATTGTTCTATTCATCCTTTCTGACACACCATTTTCTTGTGGTGTTCCTAGAACTATTTTCTCTCTGCAAATTCCATTCTCTGAATAGTACCTATCAAACTCTTTGCTGCAATATTCACCTCCATTTTCTAATCTGAGACACTTCAACCTTTTTCTTGTCTCATTTTCAACCAAAGCTTTACATTTCTTGAAAGTATCAAATACATTATATTTATTTCAAATACAATAAATCCAAGTTTTTCTGGTTGCATCATTAATAAAAGTAACATAATAACGACAGCCACCAAGAGATGATACTTAAGCAGGTCCCCATACATCTATATGGACAGGCTCTAATTTTTCACTCTTATTTCTTTCCCAACTCTGAGGAATCTAACTCTCTTCTATTTTCCATAAACATAATTCTCACATAATTCCAAATCAACATGCTTCAAACCTGCCAACAAATTTCTTGAGTCAAGAATTTGCATCCCCTTCTCACTCGTGTGCCCAAGCCTATGATGCCACAATGTCGTATCTTCTCTTGTAGAGGTTAAAGAATTAACATAATTAGCAATATCATTGCATAAATGCAATGTACCAACCTTTTCTCCTTTTTCTATTACCAGGGCTCCTTTAGTGACCGTTTAGGCTTTATTTGTAAAAGTAGTTACACAGCCTTCACCTCCTAACTGCCCTGTTGAAATTGGATTTTTCTTCAGATATGGAACATGCCTTAACTCCTTCAACAACCATTGGTTTCCATTCTATTGTTTTATGAAAATTGTACCCATTCCAATGATTTTACAGGGTCATCACCCAATCGAACTTGTCCAAAATCTCCTTGAACATAATCATGAAAATGTTTTATGTCATGTGTGGCATGGAATGAGGCCCTGAATCTACCACCCGGGCATCAATAATAATTTCTAATGAAAGAATCAAAGCATCTTGCAACACATCACCTGTCACATTCACTTCATGATTGTTTTCTTGTTGCGCGTCTCCTTCTTTTCCCTTCCGAGACTTGCAGTCTTTCTTCAGGTGTCCTTTTTTCCCACATTTCCATCACACTATCCTCGGTCTAGACTAGGATTTGCCTTTCCTTGACTTACTGCAATATCCTGGGCTCTTTCCTCTTTCCATTTTTCTTCCCCTACTCTTCGCAGTCAAAGCATTACCTGATGTCTCATCGGAGCTTTTCCGTCGCATGTCCTCACTAAGGATTGCACCGAAAACATCATCAAACTTTAAAGTACTAGATCCAGAGACAGATTTACTAATGGCCATAACTAATACATTCCAACTTTCTGGCAATGAGAACAGTAATAACAGAGCCCTAACTTCATCATGAAAATTTACCTATGCAGAACTTAAGTGATTGATAATTGTATTAAATTCATTAAAATGATAAGCAACAAATCCACCTTCTGACATCTTCATATTAAATAAATGCTCCGTAAGAAATACCTTATTTTAGGCTGAGGGGTTTCATATAGTTTGGCCAATGCTGATATTGATCCCTCTGTTTTCATTTCCTTTGAAATATTAAAGGCTACCGATGCTGCTAGGTGCAACCGTATTGTTCCAAGTGCCTTTCTATCTAGAATATCCCATTCTGTGTTTGTCATACTCATTGTCTTATTTGTCTTTCTCCTCAATGGTAGGTACAGATCTTTCTGGTACAAATAATATTCCATCTGCATCTTCCACGCTGGTAGTTTTGGTCGTTAAATTTTTCAACCCTAGACCTACCATCTTCTGCCATTGCTCCCGCTCGAACCAGGAAGCCTTCTCTCCTGCGAGTTTATCAACCAAATAGACCTTAGGCTCTTATACCAATTGTTAGAAAATTATATATTACAGAGAAATGGAACACATAAAATATATTGCAGAAATATAAACACAGAAAACGCATAAAACAAGAGAGACATAGATATACGTGGTTCACCCAATTAGGGCTACATCCATGGAGAAACATCCAATCCTTCCTTTTATATTATCCAGCAAAATAAAGAGATACAACCTACAATAGACCTAATGTAATTCCCTCTTTTCTTTCACACAATCTTCTCTCTCTTTCTCATTCAGAATACACATCTACATAGCTGCAATACAATTCCCTCATAGAGAGTGAGGGGTTTCCTTCTAAGGCAAAACCCTTAAATTAAATATAACTTATACCGTCACATTTCCACCTAATGAACAACCCAGATTGACTACGAAATTACAACATTTTACAAGGCAATTTTACATCTATTTTAGCTTCGGAGCCACTGCCCCCGATCCCCAACCAGGGGCGGCTCTAAAGAATCATCGTCCCCCGCCCCCAAAGACCCCCCTGGCGGTGTGCATAAATGGGCAGTGTTTCCGACACATTACAAAATTGGGTCCAATGCGGCGATACCTCTGAATAAAGAAGATAATCAGGCTCCATGCCCAACATATATTACATATCCTATATGAAGAAATCAGCAACAATAATGATGTAGAGATTGAGAAGAGCATCAAAATTAAGAAAGAAGCTCCACTTGAACCAGTTGTGGAAAAGGACAACAAATCTGAAGGTATAAGCCGTAATTATATACTTTTGAGTTATACTTCAGATAGCAGTAATGACAATGATTTAGATTTGTTTAGTGATAGAGATGATGATCATAGTTATATTCTTCTTAAGGCTCAATATGAATATGCCATGGTTGTTATTGAAGAATTTTCTACTGAAATTGGTAACCTAACAAATGCATGCAAAGAGCATAAGAATAAATTACAGGAGTGTGATCAAAAGGAGAAAAATCTCAAGGAAGAAATTAGTATTTTTATAAAATAGTTGGAAAAATCGAAAATATTAGAAGAAGTCAATTGCAGCAAGAAAAATAATAGGAAGGATTATGTTGAAGCACTTGAAGATGTGATTGAAAAATTGAGAAAGGAGCTTGAGGAAAAGAACCAACAGATGGAGAAAGTGAAGAGCACCATAATAGTGAGAAAAATTGGCAACAACCTTCGAAAGGGTGAGACAAGTTTACATGCAGGAAAGAATGTAAAAGTAGAGCCAAAAAAACCTGTAGCAAAGAATGTGATCCACAAGTAGCAAAAAAAATAGAAAACCAAAAGGAGCTTTCACATCTAGAAGATCATTCGCTCCTATGGTTGGAGGTAGTAGTTTTCAAAGGAGAAGTCAAAACTCCTTTGCCCCTTTGATGGATGAGATTGAGTGTTCCAATTGTCACGATTTTGGTCATGTGGTAGTTGATTGTAGGATGATAATGCACTCATCTATGCAGCTATATGATTAGCCAAGCAGAGGACCTACTTTCAAGTATAAAATTTCTTTCAATGGTCATTGTTTTTCTTGTAACATATGTTGGCATAAATCCATTGATTGCAGATATAGCATAAGAAGATGGAGGTCCAGTATGAGAAGCAAAAGATTAGATCCTTTGGCTACACATCTTGGTCACATAGAGTGTTAGGTGTTCCATAATTTTTGGAACATGGCCAAGGATTGTAAAATTCCTAAACCTTTGAGGCCATTTTCTCAAAGTCAGTGTTCAAGGGAATATGTGCAACCAAGGAACACTTGGAAGAAGAAGCAACTAGGAAGATGTGGAATTACACTTTTTTCTCATGATTAGGATGATATGTGGTATATAGATAGAAGAGGCTCACACCATATGTTAGAAGATAGGAGAAAAATTCATTTTCTCAATAAAACCAAGGATGGCCATGTTGTGTTTGAAGGTAGTGAAACCGCTAGAGTGTTGGGAAGCAGTAAAGCCAATCTTTGTGAGAAGATGATAAATGAAAAATATGGTTGGGTCATTAAAGGTCTAAAGCATATTATCTTGAGTGTGAGCCCAATGGTTGATGGAGAAAAAGAAGTGATCTTCAATTCCAAAGGTTGCATCATTCGTAAGGAAGGTTCAAAGAGAGTGTTTGCTAGAGGAGTCAAGACACTGGATAATGTGTATGTGTTGAAGGGAAGAGAGGAGTAAGAAGAGAGAAAGGGAGTACTCTTCCTCATCATATTCAGATTAGATGAGATCATTCCCTATTGCAGTCCATTCTTGCATGTTAGATCTACTTGACTATAGCAATATGCATGAGACTTGCATGGTCTCAGGGGGAGTGTTGGAAGCTTGATTTAGTTCTTTCATGTGTTATCATATCAGTCAATTCACTTCAAATGAGGCATATCATGCTCGAGGCAAGTCATGTTTTTGCAAGACTTTATTCTTTATGTTTATTCCTTTTCACTCATTATTTTTCCTGCTAGTGTATTTATTGTATATGAGTGTAAAAGACATGTCTATTAGCCTTGTTGCAGCATTCATTGATTATTTTTCATCTATATTATTACTGATGGTTTTTGGAGCAACTATATTTTGAGTTTTTGTGATGGTATTGTATATTTGATAGCCACATGGTTGTCTCATGCACATGGTTAAGGTGTGATGGAGGATCACACATTCAACGAGAGCTTATGTGCTTCCTAATGGATTTGCAGAATGTTGACATTGTTTATGGAGGATGATTTTTATAGCTGTTATCACATTTTTCTAGATATATCATATAGAATTTATGTACTTCCTTGATTATGTTTTCTACTTCTAGATGAATCATGTATGATGTTGATATAGTTTAGATGGTTGAATTATATGTGTCAATTTCATGGAGAGAGAGAGCATGATGTTGCTTTATGATGTGTTGATTACTCATTTGTTTGAGTGATGTTGATTCATATGGCTGATTATGTATGGAAAGAATTGTTGTTGCTCATGATGAGGATATGTCCTTATTGCTACTACTAGCATATGCTTTGGTTAGTGCTCATATTTGTTGCATCTACACATGGTGGTTATATTGTTTCTCATGGAGGGAAAGTATCTTGAATCGTATGTTGTGTAATGCATTGTATTGATGCTTCCATGTGGATCATATGTTGATGCTCATTGATGCCATGAATTTATGTATTCAATGTTTTGGGCATGTTTTGATGAGATCACCTTTGTGTGCAATTGTAAAAGCCATGTATTGTTATTATGTCATCTTTTGGGTACATTTCGCATGGAGATAATGGTGTCTAATATGGATTGCTCATCATCTATGTATGGGTCAATGGATGTCCAAGTCATGTTCTACTTTGTATATCTTTGATGTACCCCCACTTCATTGGGTGCATAACGTAAACTTGGATCCATAGAGTCATGGTTGGTGATAGGTGTAGAGGAGTCATATGTACCTATCACAACTATTTATTGTAATGTATTTTATATCAGATCCAAAGTTATTAGAGTAATGGTCCATGAGGAGTAGTCTCTTGCACTTAGCAAGGAGGCTCATTGCAACAGGCACATGTGTTTCTTCAACAAACATTATATGTTTCCAACTCCATTACATGCTTATGGGGAGCATGGTTGGTTTAGAGATTGCATTGGTTAGAGACATGTTGGCAGTTGAGCTTCTTTGTCTACGTCAACCTTGCATAAATATGGTGTTGAGTATGACAATGGGAGCACTCTTCTCTTCCAGTACATCATTGGCATTGTACTTCAGATTTGGCAGCCTTTTGCCATTGATGTCAAAGGGGGAGATATTTTGGATTGATGAGTCAGCCTCACATCTTGTATTGAGGTTGACATCAATGCGAAAGGGGGAGTTTGTTGGAATTGTAGTGTTCACATTGATGTCAACAATCTCTTGGTGTTGTTGGTCATATGCACGAGTGATGAACGTTTGTGATTGGTGATGTTCTTTTTAGTTGGCATTGATGTCAACATATTATGACTAGACCTAGTGGCTGCTGAGGAGATGGATTCCAGACATGTTGTGCTGGTTGGAGATGGTGTTGTTGTAGGAGGCTAGAGAGTTGCTCATGGTGTGTTTCTTGGATATGTTTTTGTTGCAAATGGTTGGAGTGTTGCTCCAGATTTTGCATATGTCTCTACATGTCTTGGAGACATTTCATATGTTGCTTCATGTGTTTATTTATATGTTACTTGTGTTGGAGATGCCTCTATTAGTGATGGAGGAAGTTAGATGACTTGAGGTTTCTGCTACAGGAGATGGATATGATGTTACAGGTGATGTAGATGTTGTTATAAGTGTTGGAGATGTTTCGTTGTTGCTTGAGGAGTTGGAGGTGTTGGCCTTGGCCCTAAAGTTGGCAGAATAGGTCTAGCATATCATAGACTTGTTCTTAGCCTATTTCATCAGTTTTAGACCTATTGTAGAGGCTTGGAGGAGTTCTCAAACACTAGAAAATATGTTCCATCATATGGTCAAGGCTTTGGACTAAAGAACATATGTTTTACTTCAGTTTTAGGCCCATTTGTTTAGTATGGTATTTGAATAAAAGAGGCATTTTCGCATTGGATTTTCTCAGCAAATTAGGATGGATATCAAAATTCATAGACATGGGTTTTGTACAAAACAGACCAAATTAGCTTTTTAAAGAAATTTTTTTCAAAATTCGGTATAGATTAAGAGAAGCAAAAGGTTCTTCGAAGGATCCTTTGTGTATTCACATGCTTGCTAAGTCAAGGGAGCGGTTTTACGGCCATAATCACATGGAGAGCATCCTAAGGGAGCGATTATAGCTCTAGGAGGATAAATTTGCATGGATGACTTTGTTAACGGTGTGAATATGGGTTTGGATGAGATTTTCTCTGTATTCCTCGCATTTTTGAGTTAATTTTTGGATTGTGGAGTCTTCCTCAATCAGAACTTTTCGGTTTATGTTCAGAAAAAATTGTGGGACCACCAGAAGTTGATTAAAATTGAAAGGATAAAAAAGGATAGTGGGATTAGTGGTTGATTGATTCAATGAGATGAATCTGAATCCATTCAAGCATATGAATAGGATTCTTGAGCTTAGTAGTTATGAGTAATTATTGAGTTGAGCACTTGAGTTTGTCTTTATATTATAGATAGCTCCTTGTTAGGATGGTTGATTGCACTAGTGTATGGAGAGTATGTGAGTTTGGAGAAGACCCTGCAGATTGTGTAAGCTTCATTATGTATATTTATTGAATCAATTTGTAGTTGTAGAAATAGTAATTTGAAGTATGATTTAGCCTTATGTTTATGTAGTGTGTGTGGTGTAGATGTTGGATTGAGTAGAGTTTGAGGAGATTATGTGGTTCCTTGTGTTGGAGATTTTTATGGCAGTTTTTGCTGCAAAATTTATTTGATCTTTGATGCTATGTTGTTGCAGTGCTCATGTTGAGAAATATTTTAGAGTCTAATCTGAAAATATATGAAACGAGGCTTGCATGCAGGTAGTGAAGACGTGGGGGCTTTGAGTATATAGTGATTGGAAAATTCAGAAGATGGAATATATTTCTCCATCCAATGGTGGTTGAATAGTTTGATAGAAATTGGGCGAGGTTCATTGGTCATGGTGGTGACCAGAAGATTAGATTCTATAGAGTCGAATGTTTAGTTCAGGAGTAATTGGGCAAGGATCGTTGATAGTGGTGGATTTCAGTAAATGGTAGTCAGTAGATCTGTGAGAGAAATAGTTTCCAGTTTGATAGTATCAGCATACTATTGAAAGAAGTCAAGTCTTCAAGGCTCATCGGAGCAGTTGATCCATGTGTAATTTGTTCAACAATTAATAGAATAATTGAGAAGCACAGCAGCAGGAGGGTGGTTTTTTGCCTGAGATGGGTTTTCCACCAGAAACACGTCCTTTGTGTTGATTATTTATATGGTTCCATGTTTATTATGATGATTTGATCTATGTTTACGTGTTTTATTTCATGCATGGTAAAAAGATTAATAATTAGAGAAAAATTGTATATATGCTATCACTATTGATTCACCCCCCCCCCTCCAGTGGTGATCTAGTTTCCAACATATCACTACATGAACAAAGGTTATTTGAATAGCCCCTTCAATTTGAGG
Source organism: Pinus taeda (assembly GCA_000404065.3). Taxonomy (NCBI): domain Eukaryota; kingdom Viridiplantae; phylum Streptophyta; class Pinopsida; order Pinales; family Pinaceae; genus Pinus; species Pinus taeda. The sequence continues at coordinate 5,596 of APFE031468745.1, read as the reverse complement.
ATCCAACTTCTCTCCTTCCAATTATTTTTAGTCTAGAAAAACAACTAATCCAAGTTATTTAAGGGGATGGTATATATGGCTAGTGAGTCCTTTCTTGACATCAGGACTCCGATGATTTAGAAACACATCATAGGGATAGATGTTGGTATTTCCATGGAGGGGGTTGTGGCCGAGGTAAAGTTAATGTATGCAATGTTGGTAATTGATGCATGATAATTTAATATAAAATAACAATTATTTTTCACTTAGTTGTAGTTTTACTTTACGTAAAGTTTGGTATAAAAACAACATGTTAGTTTTTAACTACCAAATGATTTTTATGTTCGAAAATATATATTACAGAGCAATGGAACACATAAAATATTGCAGAAATATAGACACAGAAAACGCATAAGACAAGAGAGACACAGATATACGTGGTTCACCCAGTTTGGGCTACATCCATGGAGAAACAGCCAATCCTTGTTTTATTAGATTATCCAGCAAACTGAAGAGATACAACCTACAGCAAATCTGCTATAACACCCTCTTCGCTCTCAATCTCCTTTCTCTTCCTCACTCAAAATACAGATATACATAAACGCAATACAATTCCCTCATATATAGTGAGGGGTTTCCTTCTAGGGCAAAAAACCCTAAATTAAACATAAATTCTACCGTCAAATCATCTGCCTAATGAACGGCCTAGATTTATTAGAAATTACTAGACTTTTAAAACGCAATTTTACATCTATTTTTAGCTTCGAGGGCACTGCCCCCGAAACCCTGCCAGGGAACCGCTAACCCCCGGACCCCCCAACCGGGGGGATCGGCCCCTCAACCCCATGGGGGGACATGTCCCCCCCGCACTTCCCCCCCCCCCCCCCATGGAGGGGTGTACAGTATTCCTGGGGTATACATCCAGTTGAGACCTTTGAATACATAAGATAATCAGGCTCCACACCCAACAATCTCCCACTTGGAGACTGATTATAGCAACTCCACCGCTGCTTCATTTGCTAGACAATGACTCCACTTTGAACCTGGTTGTTTCTCATCTTCTTCATCATACTTGAAGACCAATTGAAACTGAGCAGATTCCCAATTTCTCCCTGGTTACAACTTTTGTTAACTTATCTGCAGGATTTTGGCTAGTGTGTATCTTTTCTAACTTCAATTTTCCATCTTCCAACACTAATCGTATGAAATCGTACTTGAGCTATATATACTTAGTCTTGGAATGAAATGTAGAGTTATTTGCAAGATGTATGGCACTCTGACTATCACTGTATAACCTGTCCAACTCCTGCTTCTTACCCATTTCATCCAGAAACCTTTGTAACCAAATCATTTCTTTACTAGCCTCTGTAGCAGCAACATACTCTGCTTCTGTTGTTGATAGTGCAACAACTCTTTGCAGTTTTGAGACCCAACTAACAGTTGTTCCACCTACAGTAAACACATATCTTGTTGTGCTCCTCCTGTTATCTCTATCACCCGCCATATCTGCATCGACATATCCCTGTAGAGCAATGTTTGAACCACCAAAGAATAATGCTTGGTTTGTGGTACCTCTCAAATACCTAAGAATCCACTTCACCACCATCCAATGTTCCTTTCCTAGATTGTTCATGTACCTGCTTACAACTCCCACTGCATGTGCAATATCAGGCCTTGTGCAGACCATTGCATACATTAAGCTTCCAACTGCTGATGCATATGGAACTTTAGACATATGAGCCATTTATTCTTGAGTCTTGGGACACTCCTCCTTACTTAATTTGAAATGGCTAGCCAAAGGTTTACTAACTGGTTTTGCATTCTGCATATTAAACCTTTTCAACACCTTTTCTATGTACTCACTTTGAGACAATGTTAATTTGTGATTCTTCCTGTCTCTAGTTATCCTCATGCTAAGGATTTGTTTTGCAACACCCAAATCCTTCATTGCAAATGAGTTTGCCAATTTCCTTTTGAGAAAAAATATTTCCTCCATGTTAGAACCTGCAACAAGCATGTCATCTACATACAATAACAATATAATATAGCTGCCATCATTTTTCCTTTTGAGATAAACACAATGATCAAAGTGACACCTAGTATAAACTTGTTCAGACATAAACCTGTCAAATTTTAGATACCACTACCTTGGAGCTTGTTTTAAGCCATACAAGCTCTTCTTTAAACTGCACACTAGTTTCTCCTTCCCTTTTACCTCATATCTTTGTGGTTGTTGCATATATATCTCTTCCTCCAAATCCCCATGGAGAAAATTTGTCTTTACATATAACTACTCAAGATGCAAATCTTCAGCTGCTACTAGACTTAAAATAGTTTTGATTGAAGTCATTTTAACAACAAGAGAAAATATTTCATCAAAGTCTATACCATTTTTCTGTGCAAACCCTTTCACCACAAGTCTAGCTTTATACCTTTTTCTACCTCCATCTTCTTCCTTCAACTTGTAAACCCACTTATTCTACAATATTGTTTTACCTACAGGCAACCTGACTAAGTCCCAAGTCTAGTTATGTGTTAAGGAGTCCATCTCTTCTTTCATGGCTTGCTCCCACTTCTTCCTGGTTTCTACCTGCACTACTTCTTCATAACATTCTGGTTCACCAGAATCAGTCAAAATTACATAATATAATGAAGGAGAGTATCGTCCAAGGGGTCTACTTATCCTAGTAGATCTTCTAACACTACTTTCAGGTGTTTGAAGTGCTTGTTGCTGTTGTGGTTGTTGTTCTAGCCGTTGATCATTATGATTTTTAGGCACCATCACTTTTCCTGTGATATTGTCAAGCACTATGTATTCTCTGTTTTCTTTTTCCTGTTTCTTTTCCTGCAACTGATTCTTATACAAGAACTTTTCATTGAATATTACATCTCTTCTGCTAATGATTTTGTGATTTTCATAATCATATAAGCGATAACCAAAATCATTAACACCGTATCCAATAAAGGTACATTTCTTTGATTTTTCCTCAAGCTTTTTTCTATTTTCTTTGTTAATGTGGACAAAGGCTTCACAACCAAAAGTTTTTAAAAAGGAGTGGTTTACCTTTTTACATGTCCATGCCTCCTCTAGAATACCACCATCCAAGGAACTTGAAGGCCCTCTATTTACTAGATAAACAACAATATCTACAGCATCTGCCCAAAATTGTAAAAGCAATCCTGCATGCAATCTCATGCACCTTGTACGCTCCATGATTGTCCTATTCATCGTTTCTGACACACCATTTTCTTGTGGTGTTCCTGGAACTATCTTCTCTCTACGAATTCCATTCTCTGAACAGTACCTATCAAACTCTTTACTGCAATATTCACCTCCATTATCTGATCTGAGACACTTTAATCTTTTCCCTGACTCATTTTCAACCAAAGCTTTCCATTGTTAGAAAATTATATATTACGGAGCAATGGAACACATAAAATATTGCAGAAATATAAACACAAAAAACACATAAAACAAGAGAGACACAGATATA
>APFE031468741.1:245178-267826 GCA_000404065.3 Pinus taeda | reverse complement strand
CCCTTTTCCTGCGCCTTCTGCTTCCATTCTACTTCCAGTCGTAGTTTATTTGGTAGGTACCCCGGGGTGGTCTCTTCGATTAAGTTGGCCCTGTGTAAATTCTCATTTACACAGTCGATAAGAATGTTTGCTTGCGTGGTCGTTGTCTCCACTGCTTGTTCCGCCTGCCTGATTTGATCGTCCCATTTATTAAAGAGCAATTCTTTATGACTCTCGTTTATTCTAGGTGCACTTGCTCTTTTCCTTTCCTCTTCATCCTACCAAGCTAAGTATTCCGTATCCATAACATATGCGGACAGATAAAAAGGAGGGTAGATCCTTTGAGACAAGGATCTTTTAGACTGGTAATTCATATCAACCGTGTAAAGATTATCCGAAAAGATCTTGGCCCTATCCATAATATTGGCGTTTGTGGTAGCGTCTATTAGTGGTAGCCATCCAGATGAAAATTTATTGATATCTGGCATCCCAAATAATCTACAAAGCATGGCCGCAGTAAAACAATACGGAGAGGTGAGGGAACCGGTGCTGTACATACCGTTTTTGTCCTTTTTGAGCGGCTCCTCTTTTCTGGACCAATCTTTGGTGGTCTCTGCTAGGTTTGGGTTCTCTACCGCAAATTTCTTGACAAATTGTGCATTGTAAGTCGCCTGCGTTTTAGGAAGATGATACATAAGCTTTAAATCTTGCGCGGCGAATGACCCGATGAGCCCATGTCCTTGAACCTTGAATTGTCTGTTGTTCAACTCTGCATTGTCAAGTATCCACTTGATCATATCCGTGTATGGTAGAATTTTGGGCCTTGCTGCTATCCGATGAAGAAATGAACATGCTAGCTCCTCTAAGGATGCCTCGGAAGAGCGTTGTGAGCCCGCAACAGTATCAACCTTCATTACTCTAGGATTTTCTTCCTCCAATAGCCTATACATGCTTTCCCATGTAGATATCTCTGTGTCTCTGTTGCAGGCAGTGTCTGTATACAAAGGCGCCATCTCCTTCATCTTTTCCTTCACCTCAGAGCCTTGAGCTTTATTTTTCTTTCCCATTTTCTCCTGCGTTTGGCCTTCAATCCTCTTAGCTCTTCGTTCCTGTAGATTACGAGTGAAGTAGAAATGACTGATTAAGAAAGGTGATGGGAGAGTTTTAAATGCAACAGATATATCAAATATGCCACTTTACGTGAAGTAATTCTTTACAAAAGCACGTGTCTTCATTTCATTTAATAACTGACAACTAATTCATTTACTATCATAAAAGCGCATGATCTTGAGTCAGATTATGGTAAGTGGATTTTCTTTGAATGGCGTGCCCGAAGGATTCATGATTAAGTGATTTATGATTTGCTTACGTAACATCGCAGATCGCGCCATCGCAAATCGCAAATTGCAAGATCGCAGATTGCACCATCGCAGCGATCGCAACATCGCAGGTCGCAGAAGTTTGATGTTTACCAAATCTTGCCAGTTCATTTCTGCGATATGCGATCTTGCAATCGGTGTTATCGCAGATCAGTAAATCTTGAAGTTTTTTCCTTATGAGTATTACTTCATTGCGATGCGATGTTATGCTTAACACGAGGGTCTTGTACATACTGATTTTATAGAGAAATGGAGGCATTTCCTATCTTTTTTGCAACGCGATTTTAAAGATATTTCCCTTTATCGTAGACTTAGGTTAAAAATATTCAAAAGACCTTTCTAAGCTTACGATGGTAACCTTATTTTGAAGAAAGGAAAAACTTGCTTTTTTCTTAAAAATTAACTAAGGGTCCCCATTCATTTAGTATTTGGAATTGCCAAAAAACGTTGTTTAGGGCCTCAAAATGGGCCGGAAGTTTCAAGACCCGAAAATCTACCAAAATAGTAAACTGTGCTACATTAAGGAAACTGGATAAAAAGAAAAAAAAAAAAAAAAGAAACAATGGTGGGGGTCCAAGTGGAATAGGGAGTGGCCACCAATGTCCACTTGGATCATTCCTCCCCCCTTAAGAAGCAATGGTCTCGATTGCATTGAGTTCCTCCATGCGATGAGGAAACTTTTGTTGAACTTGGTACCTAGTGAGCCATTTTCCTTGGTGTAAGAGTTCACTGGCTTTGACAACTCAATACAGTTGGATCTTTTGTTGGCAAGTGTTCTTTATCTGCATGTCCATGATCCGATCAGTTGCAGCTTGTTCCATGCAATCTAGATTTAACTATGTTGGTGTGAGTTGTTCTGCAATGTCAGATGTGTCCAGTAATTATGGAAAGTATGGCCGAAGTTGATCCACATTGAACACTGGGTGTAGGCCAAGGAATGGGGGAACGCTGAGCTCAAAAGCATTATCTCCCACAACCTTGGTGATGGTGTATGGCCCATATCGAAGCGGGCGAATCTTGCGGTGGGGCCCAGTGAGGCGCTCCTTCTACAAATGTAGCCAAACTTTGTCGCCCACCTGGAATCTGTGTGGCACCCGATGTTGATCATGCCACTACTTGTACTTAGCATTGGCTTTGTCCAATATGTCATGGACCTGTTGGCGGATGTGTTGAATGTGCTTAGTGAAGCTATTTGCCTTGTCTGATTTGAACTAGAGATGAGCCAAACTGAGTCGCTGCAAATGGTATGATCACATCAATGGGACATAGTGGCTATCCTAAGCCCATTTGAAAAGGGTTGTGTCTAGTCGAGTCGTTGAGAGCCCGGTTGTAGTTGTGCTAGACATAGGGGAGGCTCTCTTCCCATGTGCGTGGATACTTTGAGTTGTACATGCGCATAATGTGTACGACATCCTATTGACGACCTCTGCCTGGCCATCAGTTTGGGGATGGAAAGTTATGGACTTAGTGAGCTTGGTGTCCAGCATCGACCAGAGACTGGACCAAAAGGTATTAAGGAACCTGTTCTTCTGATCTAAGGTGATACATTGCGGGATCCCAAAGTGTATCCACACTCATTCAAAGAAGAGTTTAGCAGTGGCTTCTACTGTGATACTCTTCTTGCAGGCCACCATAATGGCCATCTTCGAGAATCTGTCGACGATCGAGTCATTGCCATGCTTAGTAGAAGGAAGGCCTGACAAGTAATCCATGGAGATGGATTCCCAAGGTCGACTAGGGGTAGGTAGCGGAGTATAGAGACCTTGCTTCTTAATGGTCGGTTTGGCAATAGCGCAAGCAGTGTAGGATCCGATGTAGTTCCCAACATCTTGTCGAATATTTGGCCAATAGAAATACTTCTGCAGTATTGCCACCGTTTTCTCAACCCCAAAATGCCCAACGGCCCAACTATAGTGCGCTTTCTAAATCATCTTCGCATGCTCACTTGAAGGAACAAAAAGGTGTCCCAGGTGGCATAATAGAGCATACTGGAGGTAAAAATCTAGAACTTGCTGACCCTCCAAGAGTGTATGGTATGTGTAGCTGAATTTTGGGTCACTTTTGTAGAGAAGTGGCCAATCAAAAGTCTCGTGCCCACAAGAGTTGAGCACAGTGGTTAACGCCATGATCGGTGGTTAGTTGAGGCAATCTGCAACATTATTTGTGATTCCCTTCTTGTACTTGATATTCAAATGGAACTATTGTAGGTATGTGGACCACTTTTGATGGCAATCATTCTACAACTTCCCTTGCGTCTGTATGAATTGCAGGGGTCAGTGGTCTGTGTGGATGACCGTTTCCTTCCCCAAAATGTAATGCTCCCATTGTTGGTAAGCTTGCACAACGGAATACATCTCTTTGTCGTAAGTGGATACTTCCAGAATGTGTCTGAAAATATCTCACTGTGATATGCAACTAGATGCTCCTGTTGAGTAAGGACTGCCCCAATAGCATAGTCAGAGGCATCTCTCGATCTCAAATAGTTGTTGCAAGTCTGGTAATGTGAGCACTGGTGCAGAGCATAGCGATGTTTCATCTTTGTGAATGACTTCTATTGAGATTCAAACCAAAAGAATTTTTTTCTTTCTCCTTCTTTGGTGACTTGGCTCAAGGGCCAAGTGATACGAGAGAACCCCAACACGAACCTGCGATAGAAATTGGCAAGACCCAGAAAGCTGCGGAGCTCTGCCAGAGTAGTTAGGGCTGGCCAATCTCGAATGACTTGAATCTTGGTTGGACCCACATGCACCCCCCATTCATCAATAATATATCCCAGATACTGAACCTGGGTCATGCTAAAAGTTAATTTCTCCAAATTGGCACACAATTTGTGGTGCCGCAGTGTTTGGAAAACCTGTCGAATGTGGTGGAGGTGCTCTTCCCAACTCTGGTTGAAGATTAGGATGTCATAAATGATTTAGTGAATGGCCACAATATGTCATCCATCAGCCTCATGAAGGTTGTCGGGGCATTCATCAACCTAAAAGGCATAACCAACCATTCGAAAAGGCCCTCGTTGGCTTTGAAGGTAGTCTTCCACACGTCGGAGTATTTGATTGGTACCTGGTGATATCTAGATTTCAAGTCGATCTTGCTAAAATATTTTGCCCCCTTGAGTTGGTCCAGAAGGTCATCAATCGGTGGGATCAAGTACCTATTCCAGACACTGATCTTATTGAGCGCTCGATAGTCAATACAGAGTCTCCAAGTCCCATCCTTCTTTTGTACCAACATGATCGGGCTCCCAGATGGCAATGAACTTGGCCGAATGTGGCCTTTCTGCAACAGCTCCTGAATTTGCCTCTTGATTTCATCGTTCTCCAGAACGGAGCGCCGATATATTGGTCCACTGGGTAATAGCGCACCTGGGGTCAGATTGATGGAGTGCTTGACCTAATAGTGTAGAGGCACCCTACGGGAAAGGTGAAGATGTCCTCGTACTCCTCCACAACCTTGTCCACCTCTTGTTGTCATGTGGATGGGCCCTGTCTAGAGGTCGTGGCCACTGTCTTCTTTCCTTGAGGACGTATCATCATGAAAACAAATTTCCTAGTTTTTGAAATGAGCTTATTGCATTGTTTTGCAGTAACTAGAGAGATGGCGGTAGGTAGTGCTACCTCTGGTATCCTGTACAACTTATTTCCCAATGTAACAATAACAGCGCAAGGCCTTGACTCATACACAGCATGTCGCTTCCACAAGTATGGTTGGCCTAATAATACATAGAAAATATCAACAGGAGCAATGTCACATAATACATCATCCGTGAAGGGCTTGATGTTGTATAGCAGGCAACATTGTTGGCTCACGCCCAAATCCCGTCCTTGGTGAAGCCACCCGATGGTGTACGGTTGTGGGTGTGTTGTGGTCGGTAAGCCTAGTCACTTCATGACCTCCACTGCAATGAGGTTCTTTTGGTTCCCGCTGTCGACAATGAACTTTAGCAGGGAACCCTTTACCCACTGTTGTAGCATTTTTTGGTTTTGGTAAGTTAAATTAAACTATTCCGAAAAATGAAAATATTTTTTAAAAATGTTAAGCTAGGATATGGGAAAAAATGATATTGAATAAAAATGTTAGGAAATATTTTGATAAATATGTCCATATCAAAGAAAATGTTAGAATAGACACCCTAAAAAATGAAGGCAAAAATAAAATGTTAGGTTAGAGAGAAAAGAAAAAAGAAATAAACTTTGAAAGTGTTGCAAATCTAAATGCCACTACTTTTACTCTAATTCACTTTTGTAAATAATAGTTGTGTGTAGTTTGTTTAGATGCCACACTAGTTTATTTAATCCAATCATACAGTTTAATCATAATTGGATTTGTTTTAAATTGATTGTCATAGGTAGAAAATAAAATTGGCTCAACAGTTTAATTTTGAGCCAATGGAGAGAATAAGGTATAGAGGTAGATTATTCATGAAAAGAAATAAAGGGTCTATTAGCTTAAATGCACCCAACTAAGTGAAGAAAAAATGTTAGGGTAAGTAAAGGGTAGGTAGAAGAAAGGTTGCAGAAGTAGAAGCAATTCAAAACATAAGCATATTTATCATGCTTGATCATATGTTTCAATGTGAAGGAGTAGTTATGAAAGTGAAAGGATGTTCACAAGCCGATTTAATTAACTTGCCCTCATTTCATTTCATCCCCCACTACATACTTACTAATTTCCCCATTATCCCATCATTTCTTACGAAAATACCCTTTTCCCTTCATTTTCACCCTTGCCCTTTGGTTTCACACATTTCCCTAGCAAATTACCCTCTAAAGGTCATTTCCTTACCCAAAATCCCTTTTCCCTAATGTGAAACCCATTCCCCTTTGAAAAAATCATATTCCCCTTCTAATTTCCCTAAAAAACCCATAATTACCCCTTATCCTAACTTTTATTCCCTCCTCTATTTTATTTAATTAAACTCCGCCATTCATGTATTTCCTGACAAAACCCTTTTAACCCATAAAACCCCTTTATCCTAAGTTTTGTCTCCCCCCACTTTATTTTAATTAACTCCGCTATATTCACATTTTCCCGACATATAAAACCTTTTAACCCACCCCCTTGGTACGGTTAACAAACCCCGCCACATTTAACCATGGTCTCACTCCATAAACTCATCCATTATATTTTTAACTAGCTTTATTCATTATTTAATTACAATTAAGTGTAATTAATCCCCCCGAGCCCCGCTAATCTCCGCCTGATTCACCTTTGTGCAACTTCACCACACGATAGCTGTTAGATCTTTCACCCCAGATCTAACGGCGTGTATCCATATCGCACGCTCCCAACGTTTGACAGTTAAAAGCCCGAGAGCACACGAGATTTGTGGTTTTTCTCGGGCCCCTTTAGGTTACATTGCAACGTTACGTGAACTTGCGTGATCTCATGAAAAAACCTCCCGACGACCAAAATCTTTGCGATGAACCTTAATACCGCCTCCCCTTATAGGCCAAAACCATCACTGTTCATTTATCGATTTCTGCACCAAATTTTAAAAGTTACTCGTTTAAACGCTGAAGACCCCCGTTTTCACTCTTTTCACTCGTTTTTTCACTATAGGTTGCCTAACCCTTCCTGTGCCACTCTGAACCTCTGTAGCCCAATTTGACCTTCGATTACCTTCCAAACACTGTCAGGACTCCGTCCATACACTATCCTATTCCCTGGAGCCATTATCACCTCCCTGCAAACCTGTGTTCTTGTTAACTATTGGTTTATTTTTGCAGGTGATCATATAAGACTTGGATAAATAGTTTTTACACTAGTTAAAAACCTGTTTGTTCCAGATTCTCAAGAAATGTATTCAAAAGGCTTCATTTATCAGAAGTTTTGTGTACAAAGAAGAAAATCAAGTTTAAACCAGAGACAGAGAAGAAGGAAAAAAATTACACAGTAAATGTTAAAACAGACAATTTACATAGTCAAAGATAAAACAGAGGAGGCAAATAAAGACATACATTTGAAAGAAAAATACAGATAAAGTGTATTAGATGAAATTTCATAAGCAAATATTACATCCAAAATGAAAATCGAACAACATTCAGCTTTTGGAGGAATAGTTAGCCAGCTCCAACAATTTTCAGTTTTTTCAACAATAGTCACCAACAGCACGGCATCAAAATAGTACCAGATCAACTAGCAGTCTTTATTTTGATTTTATAATAATCTATTTTTGTAAAAACAGTTTAGGATATTTGTTGTATAAATAACTCCCTTCACGAGTTATTAAGGGTTGCACCCTTGATGAAGCATTTCTAAACACTTTCTGTACTTGACTTTTCTGGACCCTTAATACAAAGCAAAGGATTCTAAATTATGTTTTACACAGTTTGTGTTCCCTGTAAATTTTTCCAGTATTACTCATTATATTTTTCTTCATATTCTTATGTCTTACAAAGATATTTAGGTAGGAATAATTGAGTTTCAATCTATTCCTATAAGCTTTCTGAAGTGATAATCTATAAAGAGAATGAATTAATGGACAGTTTGTTTAATTAATTCCCTCTGAATCAATAAATCATCGACATCTTTTGTAAGCTTAAGCATATTCTCTTAAACCATCTGAACATAGTTTAGAGGTTTTCATACTTATGATTATTTAATTTTCAGTTTGAAAATTATGATAATCATATTATATCTTTGTTTCTGCTCACCACCATACAAGCTATATCACTGTGTGAAATTTTATAGCAACCCTCTGCTTTGGTGTTAATATTATTCAAAAGGTTAGGCATTACAGTGTTACATCTCTTTCATTCATTGGTCCTCCAAATTAAAACAAAACCCCCAAAACAATTATCTTAGATGCTCTGGCATGATAGCTAACCATTATCATCTTAGGGATACAACACCCACATCTAGGAGTGGAAGAGACACTCCTCCTCCTCTAGATCTTTTGGTTCCGCCTTTTGGATCTTTGTGGTGACGACGGTGATGTTGGGCTCCACATCAATAATCAGTTTCCCTTTGTCATTCCCCTTGTCGGGTTCTGACTCAGAGTCAGAACATGCATCTGATTTTGAAGCCTTTAGCTCGACCACTAGTGACGGCTTGGCTCGACACTCACTTGTGTTATGGATGGATCTCTTATGGAACTCACACCACTTTCCTGTGTCCTTCTTCGGCTTTGTAGTGTTGTCCTTTGCTTGTGGCCTTGGCGGGTTGTCCTAGGCCGTCCCACCTTGGATTTGTCTTTTGTTCTACGGTTTGGGGGCACCTTTCCCTTGCTTCGGATTCTCAGATCCAAAGTCTTGCTTCTTCTGTTTAAACTTCTGCTCGATCTTGAAAGCGTATCGGTACGCCATGCCAAGCGAGGAGATGTCACGGAAATCCATCTCATCCTGGATTTATCTATGTAGGTAGCCGCGGTACTTGAGTACCAAATGTTTCTAAGGATCCTTAATACCTAACCTTGTGCGAAAAGTATGAAAAACATTGGTAAACTCTAACACATCTTGGTCCCTTCCCTGCCGCTGCATGGTCCACTTTATGTATTTGTCCTCGTAGCTCCCGATAGGGTAGTAATTCTCCTTGATGGCATCCCGGAATGAATTCCATGTTGGAGTGATTGAAAACAGTGAGGTCATACTTTCATCCTTCTGCTCACAATAAGTTTCCCACCAGTCCTTGACATGGGGGGCATCTTTGAGAAGAGAAAAAGTAATCTTTTCACGGCTAGAAAAATTATGAACAGAAAAAATATCTTTCTAGCAGATTCAACCATTTATCTATGACGTCTGCATCTATTTGGACCTCAAATATGGGAATGTCAAATTTTATTTGTACCTTAAAAGGTGTGGAGCCTCCAGAGTGGTTGTTTGATGTGGATGCACTGCCAGTGACAACCGTTGAAGGATCTGGGCAAAGTTATCCATCATCATGTTCCTTTGTTTCTCGAGGGCCTCCTCGAGCAATATTTTGATAGGATCTCCTACTCCCTCGTCTTTCTTTTCTTCCCCCATGGGAGACCATCAAGATTTACGAGGGTGGTCTTGCAAAGGTTCGACCAGTTCGAGCCCTAACTCCTTATATCCCAACATCGTTGGGGAGATGCAAAGAAAAACAGAGAAAGAGCAATCCACTCTGATAGCCCTGATCAAAATTTAAATAGGAATGCAACAAATTACAAATATAACCATAAATACAGAGATGCAACAGAAATACCACTTCCTTTCATTAATATCAAATAATGAAATATGCTTAGAAACAGAATGGAAATGAGACTAGCTCAGGCAATGGTAGCTTATCTCTAAGAAGAGATGTGGTGGCTACATGCCTCTAAACTGAGTTACAATGAGGCTCAAGGGCCTTTTTATTATTGAACAGTAAGAGAAAACCCTAAACAACCAAAACCCTAACATGAGGAGATGTAATGCCAAGAGTTTATGGGCCCCATTGGGGTTAGTTAGGTAGCCAACTTCCCGCGGTCGTAGCTTGGTCATATTATCTTTGTTTGACACGCATGATACCTCATTGGAAAGATCTCTCCGAGGACTACAACTAAAAATGTGATTTCAGCAAAATGACCCAGAGGAATATTGCCAAAATAACGTCGTTTAGGGCTTCAAAATGGCTCTGTAAGTTTAGGACCCGAAAACTGCCAAAAATAGTAAATTGTGCTACAATTAAGGAAACTAAAAAAACTAAAAGAAACAATGGTGGGGGTCCAAGTGGAATAGGTGGGTGGACACCAATATCCACCTAGATTAGTTGTGGACTAGAACCAACACTTGTAACAAAGTGTCTATTTTGTTTTTAATATTTATTTGTATTATTTAAGGCACTAATATCATCATGAAATCCTTAAGGGGTATTAGGTAAACCCTGATTGTCTCCTCCACCTTCAACATACTTTTCTTAGAAGAATGCACATGTCCAACAAGAGTAAGAATAGCCAAAAAAAATAACTTTAGGTTCAAAATGTTCAATTGCTTCTAATTCCTTCAATTTGAATGTCTCCAAATAAACAACATATTCATCAAGATGAGAAATAATTTTAGTATTAAAGTTGAAAAATCTATTAGGCAGTGCTATGGACTATTTATTCCTTTTTTCCATGGAGAAATGTGCTCAATGGCTATACTGTCATCACATTTTTGAGAGAAAAATGTATTGCAAATGTAAATTGGAAGCATTAGGGGCTTCCTTTCCATCCAAAACACTGAATAAATGGTTAATATTCCTAAATTTAGCAAATCCCCTTTCCTTCTAGAAAGGTCAAAGCTTCAAAGCAACAACTCCTAGCTAAAAAACTAACTAGCATTTTCCTACATTCTGTAAGGAAATAGTTACGCACTTGATACTAATAAATCTGGCTTTTGAGTTTTCCAAAGAGATGGGTACTAGAATTGTACTAGATCCATATCAAATTTGGAGCTCTATGACCTAAATACACCCTTATAGACATTTTGGTAAACAATAGCATAAACAAGGTATGCAGCCATGGAGAACTTCTTCATTTGGGTAGAATTCCCAAGTTGATATGAGATTTCAGCTAAAATTGTATATGCCCAATCAAATGTGGCTTCCTTATGCATTGAGTAACGTAAAACTTAGAGAAAATATTTAGGAACAAAATTAGTGGAATTTTGGAGAAGAATCCTTATGAATATCCAAGTAAATTGTCTATTTGCATTGTTTAACATGCATACCTCAATTTTACTAGCATTAACCAGTTCTTTAGTTGGTTTCTTCAAGAATTCTTGGGAATATCATTTCCTCCATTGTGATTGTTAAGAAAGGTGTCGCCCTTTGTAATCTTGAATACTCGGTTGACCTCTAAAATGTTAAGCATAGTTTTTAATATATTGAGAGTCAAAGGAGGAGACTTACTAGCTTCTCAAGTTGTATATGTCTTTTTCTAGCATCAAACTTGTCAACACAATGAAATCAATTCTAACAAAATCAAAGACATTAGGGTTGCACCTAGTGTGTACATTGCTTGAAGTGAAAACCTTGTTGCTATTATCTTCTTCTTGGTTAAGTTCAAAATACCACCCCTAAGCAACAAACTATTTGAAGTCATGGTCCTATTGCCCATGTGTGTTAATGGTGTCTCCACAAAAATATTCTCTTGTTTTATTCGCCATATTTCTTTTTTATACTTGTTAATAATATTTAATGTGCAAATGAGCTAAAATCAAATTAATCGAGGACATTGGTGGCATTAAATATATCATTTAGTTAGATCTCAATGAAAAATATGCCTTATTCAATATAGGAGCGAATTAGATTGTGCAAAGTATGCACTAGTTGTGATAATTTAAATATGCCTTAGAAAAAACATCAGGAGTTCAAAGGATGTGTGATGTGGGATGCAAGACATAGGATAGTGTAAGGTAAGATCTCCTACACCCACATGTAAAAGAAACAGTTAACTAGAAAATGGTTAAGTATGGAACTTTGCAGGTTTCTTTAAATGATGCAAGGGAAGGTCATGTGAGCTTCAGAATGGAAGGAGATGGATGAGAAAAAGTATGCCACAACCCTTATAGACATGGTACATATTGATTGCTACGAGGTGCAAATGATGAATGTGGGATGCCAGAAGACTTGGTGAAAAGGAACACATGCAACCTGAATATGTAAAAAATGGCAGTGTTATGAATTTTTTGGGCTATGAAACATGAAGAAATGAAAAATAGCATTGATCAACGAATATAGTCTTCCTCCCGTCTCCCCATCTTCCATTTTAATGAGGATATCATGGAAGCCATGACTACCCCTGATTATCCTTGGGACAATATGCACCACCGTGCCTACTTCCTTCCATATTTGGAGTCCACCACTCTAAATACATCCAATATGCCTATAGCATACTAGGGGGAACATAGGCCCCCTACATCTCCTTATCATCCTATTATCACTCTAAAATTTCCCTAGGGTTCTCATGTTGTGTTTAAAGAAATGATAGAGGTAACCACAGACCTACTTTTGAGATCAGGATCTAGCCTTCCTAATGCTCATAGAGGGCCCTCTCTTAACGATTTAACTTTCTTGGATTAATTGATTTTAAGCTAGTTATTTAAGCTTGGTTGGTTTTTTATTTGATTTGGTGGTCGAATCACTGATTTAGATGGATAGATAAGTGTCTTTTTACCATTGGGCCATGGAGTCCAAATGTCAAGAAAACATGACTGAATCAAGTTCTAAAGATAGTGTTCACAAGGCAAGGTAGCTGAGTAAATTCAAATCTTTTAGGCTGGATGGTGAATTGGTTTTTCAATCAGGGTCAAGGAGCAGTTAAGAATTCCTCAAATCAGATAATGAAGGAAATGAAAGAGGTTAATCGAAACTAGGGAGCAATGAAGAATTCCCTATTCTGGATATCAAAAGAAAACATCAAAATGAATAATTGTTCAAAACAGAGTGTACTTAAACAAATTCTGTAGTAACATTCCAGTTATTTCATTCAAATTGGAAACATGTATATTTGTGAAATACTCAAAAAAATAACAATTTAACAAATGAAAGATACTTCACTCAAGTGGCCCAACACATGAATCCTGTAATGCTATGCCTTTATTACTCAATCCAATCTGCTGACTTGAAAATGTTACAATAAAGTCTCAAGTTTTTAGATCAAAATAACTAGAGAAATGTTCAGTAATCCACCCTCTATACTTCGAATTATGAAGTATTTATACAAAAAACTATTACAAAATATCCTAACCTATTTCAAGAATTATTCAAGGAAAAAGAAATATCTTCATGCAAGAAGATAGAGACAAATATGTCATTGATGCAAGTTGTCCCTCTTTTATTGTTTGTTGTTTTGATCTTTTGTTGTTTTCTCTCTTTGATTGTTTTCTACACTAGTTGTCCTTTTACTTTGCCTTTGACTGATACTCTTTGACTTAGCTAATCTGTTGTTTTACCTTCACTGCTCTGTAATCACACTTTACCTTGCATTTTTACAGTAAATCATTCAACTTCTTCCAAGTCTCTACATCTGATAATTTAATAATTACCATTCTTCTGTAGACTTCATCTGTTTTTGTGTATTTTTCCAAAGTGGGCTTATTTATAAAAATATGTTTTACCTCATGCTGTAGGTAAAAGAGGTTCTCAAAAGTCTCGTAAAGGACTTTTCCTATAGGCATCCTTTTCATAGAGGACTTGTTGGCTTGTTCCTTTGCCACTTCTTTGATTCTCTTATCATAGTCTTCATGTAGAATCAACCTGTCATTAATCACCAATGGATTAGGTGGACCTTTTTTCCTCAAAGCAACAAATTTCACCATAAACCTAGCTATTGCTAGCTCCATTGTTTGGTACTTCTCCTCCAGTTGCATCATTAGGTCCCTTTTGGTGATTACCTTTTTTACCTCTAGTATGGTCTTAGTTTTGTCAGCTATTCCAAGCTCCTACAATTCATACTTGTTCTTTGAGTTAAGGAACTAGATTATTCTTGAGCCTTCTTCAGACTTACTCCCATGTTCAGCTCTAACCCTTTGAATTGCATCACCAGCCTCTTTGACCAAATCATTTTGTTCAAATATCACCTGTATAGATGGCCAAATATCATTGACTGAGTCAATGATATTGACCCATAAAAGTTGTTTTGCTTGAGCTAGTGGCTCTTCCAGTGTCAATTCCTTCTCTAACTTCTGTAACCTTTCATTCAACCAGTTTGATTTCTGTGTTTCATTCTTATGCATGATTTGGGCCAATTTATTTTCATCCTCTAGACTTTTTACTTGTTCTTTAAGTCTGTTTATTTCATTTGTTTAGATGGACATATCTTCCATGGCTTTATTCAGTTTTCTTGCTTCATCACTGAGATGAGTTGTTGTTGTTGTTGAACCTATTGTTGATGCAGTGAGAAGTGTTGTATCTAATGCATCTATTGTGGCCAGTGAGGCTGCCAAAGTAGAAGGAACTATTGTAGTGACTGTAGGAATAGCAATTGCAGTAGCTTCTTCCATGTTGGTTTGTTTCTCCTGTACTAACTTATCCATCTCATTCTCCATTTCTTTCAATTGAGAATTTGGTTGAAGAATGAGGTCCATCATTTCATCCTTCTGGCTTTGATTCTCTACAAATTCCTGGGTCTGTGGATGTTCAGAGGGAGGCAATTTTAGTTGCGTCTTCAATGCAAC
Organism: Pinus taeda; assembly: GCA_000404065.3. Taxonomy (NCBI): domain Eukaryota; kingdom Viridiplantae; phylum Streptophyta; class Pinopsida; order Pinales; family Pinaceae; genus Pinus; species Pinus taeda. Next base: position 253,365 of record APFE031468741.1, on the reverse strand, counting down.
AATGTCTTCATTTTTCTTTTTTATGAGCTTTTGTGTTGCCTTGATGTCATTTAGATTATATCCAATCTCAATAACCAATTCTTATAATGATTTAATTCTATTACCTTTGCTTGTGAGGATGCCTTCTCTAGTTTAAACTATGTTGTGATATTCTCTAGAGAAGTTTGAAGTTTTTGTAGACTCATAGCTTTGTTGGTCATTGTTGAGTATATCATTTCTCTTGATTGCTTATGAAATTCAATTTGATCTATAGGATAGACGTTCTTTGCCAAAACTTCAAATTCTGTCTTGTTGTAATCTGCTGCTAACTTAGGCTGTTGTATTGTAGGTTGCAAAAAGATCATTTTCATTTTCCCTGTTTTAATGTCAAAAGCTGAAAGTAACCTATTCTGATTACTAGCAATCTGCTTGAAATATTGGACATAGGTTTCAGCTTTCAATGCCTCATTTCTCAACTTGATTTGTTTATACTTCTCCTTTATATCTTTTTCTTTATCCACTGGTTTGCTGGATGAGGAAACTTCAATACTAAGCTGCTTCTGAATAATCTGAGTATTGGAGGTTGATGGCTGATGAGTTTCCTATGAAATTGCTAGAGTTGTATTCTCTTTAACCACTATGTCAGTATCAATGATTCAAGTGTTTCAACTGTCTCTTCTTGCTCATTTACAGGTTTAGCTTAGGCTTCTTCCCGTACATAATTTCAAATCTATCATGTGTTGTATCTATGCTTAAGAAGGAACCTTCCTCCCTGGTCCTTTTTCTATTTTTGTCCTGTAAGGCTGGAGTGTGCAGAATGGAACTAGTATCCATTTGTTTTTCCATATCTATCAAGGTATTTTCCAACCACTCTAACTAGTTGGCATATTTTTCAATTTATGGCTTGGACTCATGCATAAAAGGGCTCAATTTGAACTTGATTCTTAGTTTGTTTATGACTCCTAAAGGATCATACTGCCATTTGAATCTATGGTGGACTTCATTTCATGTAAACATGTTAAATTGGCAACTAGGGCGAAACTCCAATACTGGGTCATCTTAGAATAATAATATTTTTATTAGATTCCTCTCACCTAGAGGTGTAAGATTGATATAAACATCATCCAATTCTAACAAGTATTCATGGAGATATGAATTTATTTTGATTATGGAATTATTATCAAGCCGACCTACAACTCATGTAGGCTCAGAAGCCCAACAGTCGCATCTTTTCAAACATCATCATTTGTGTATAAATACAAGAGGACTTTTCCTCATTTTCACTCACTCATCTCATCACATCTATCTCTCTCTACTGAGCAGAAAAGAGTTTCTTCTCTACTGCGCAGAAAAGGGTCTCTCTCTCACACATGTGAAGCCAGAAGCCGCTGAAATTGAAGCTGCAACTACAGAAGGAAAGTTTGACCTGCGTGGACCAGAATATCTCCTCATTTGAACTACGTTGTAGGTTCATTTGAACCTCCTCTGAAAGCCACAACTTTTCGTGGTGGAATCAAGTCAATCCAACGGACGGTTTGCAAGATATCGACTACCCTAATTTGAAGGACGTTGTTGAAACTGAAGCTGCAATTGTAGAAGTAGAGTTTGACTTGCATGGACCAGAAGATCTCCTCATCTGAACTGCACTATAGTTTCATCTGAACCTCCTCTTAAAGCTGCAACTTTTGGTGGTGGAATCAAGTCAATTCGACAAATGGTTTGCAGGATATCGACTGCCCTAGTTTGAAGGAAGCTACTGAAACTAAAGCTGCAACTGCAGAAATGAAGTTTGACCTACGTGGAATAGAAGATCTCCTCATCTGAACTGCATTGCAGGTTCATTTGAACCACCTATGGAAGCCACAACTTTTGGTGGTGGAATCAAGCCGATCCGACGGTCGGTTTGTGAGATATCGTCTGCCCTAGTTTGACGATGAAGCCGCTAATGCTGATGCTGTTGATCTAGGGTTTGCTATTGCTGATATAAATCAGATTTATTGTACTATTTCTCTCAGCTAAATTATTGAAGATAAAAAAATATTTGATCAAAGGGTTTCCCCACACATTGTGGGGTTTGTCCCTGGCTAGCTGCCACATCTTATATCTCTTGTCTTGGCTTGTTTTCTGTCGATCGTTTAATGTTTTATCTGCACTTTACTCTATGTACATGTGATTTCTAATCTGTGGAATATAATAAGAAAAAGAAGTAAACTCTTATAAGCATAGAACATACCATAACTTAACATGGAAGCTGAGGTGAAGACAAAGCCCGAGCAAGAGAAAGAGCAATCACCGAAGATAAGATTGGCAAGGCTATCCTAAAAGATCGATTGGGTCCTCAACACTCTTTTGTGCCGAAGATAAGCTTTCTGAGAAAGCTGACTATCACTAATGGAAGATGTCTATCGATCTAACCCTAGAAGATCAAGGAGTTTTGGACCATGTAAGAGGCAATATTGTTGAGCCTCCATCAAATGCATCCGTTGTTACCTGGAACAAATGGAAAAACAGAGAAGTGAAAACAAAGAAAATCATACGGGACTCTATTGACAAGCACTTGGTGGCCTACATCTCTGACCTGAACACCTCCAAGGAAATCTACAATAGACTGGTGAGTTTATTTAAAGTTAATGATGCAAATCAAGTTTTGTTTCTTAGAAATAAACTGAGGGAAATCAAGAAGGGTAAAGATGAGAGTATGCAAGCATACTTCTTAAGAATCACCGAGAGCAAGAGTGATCTCCTATGTATTGGGGAGACTATTACTGACAGAAAAATGGTACTCACAACTCTTGGAGGATTACCATCTGAATGGTACGTATTCAAGATGACTCTTGTGAACAACAATATAATTCCTAGTTTCGAGGAATTAATGGATAGATGCATTCAAGAAGAAACAAGGGTAGAAGATCAAGAAATGCCCATGCCTAAAGTTCCTCCTACTGCCTTTTCTTCTCATGCTAAGAAAAGAAATAATTCCGGGACTAAATCAAAGACAAAGGTTGGGTCTAAGGGTGGAAGAAAAGGACGATGTTACATTTGCAATAAAGCAGGTCACTATGCAAGGGAATGCCCTGATAGAAAGGACTCTCACTTTGATGATGATCAAAATCCCTCTCATGGTAATCGAAGGGATGGAAAATTCAATAGCAAAGATAAAAGGAATGCTAGAAATCAAGGAAGAGGACAACCATTCAAGAAGGCTAGAAATTCCAGGATGTATTAAATGCACCTGACCTCAAAAAGAACCTGGTGTCCATCTCGGCAATGGAAGACTAAGGCTACAAGGTAACCTTCAACAATGGCAAGGTACGTATATGGAAAAATAATGTTAAAGATGCCTTTACTCTTAGGTTTTGTATTGATTCATTATATCAGGTCGATGGAAGTCCGCTAGGTGTCATGTCTTATGACACATCTCTTTAGTTCGAAAAATGGCATCAAAGATTTTCCCCCCTTCATTATAAAGCTCTACTCGATGTAAGACAAATGGTCACAAAGATGCCTGAATTCTAAGTAGAGAAAGAAGGTGTATGTCCGGGATGTGCCAAAGGAAAGCTCAAAAGGGGACCATTCCCCTCAAGCCTAAGCAATACCTCCGATATATTATAGTTGGTTCACGTAGGCATACCTGAGGTTGGCATTAAGAGGGAGACTACTACACCACATAGTCTAGAGTAGAATGGTGTGGCACCGTACGATTGTGGAAGTTGTCTCTATGGGTAGATGATGTAACAATCCCTGATGTGGAAGAATTGATGAATCCTATTTATCCACCTGAGCCTTCCTCTTCTAGGAAGAGGCCTTCATGGTTTAGGGGGATACTTGATGATGTTGAAAGACATGTTGCACCCCAAGGAACCTTCCATGAAAGTAAGAAACCCAACAGGTATCAGGGATACCTGACCAGTATGAGCACAATCATACAAAATGAGCCTTCATCATTCTCAGATGTCGTTAAGCATCAAGTAAGGAAGGATGCCATGACCATTATGGAGAATGATGTCTGGGAAGTAGTTCCCACACCCCAGGACAAGACAATTGTTACTTCAAAATGGCTTTACAAGATAAAGCTACAGCAGATGGAAGTACGGAATAGTATAAGGCTCATTTTGTTGCTTGTGGTTTCTCCTAGAAGGAAGGTATAGACTAAGATGTGATATTTGCACCTGTTTCCAGATATATGACCATCCGCTTGATCATAGCCCTTGTGGCTTCACAAGGATGGAACCTACACCAAATAGATGTTAAGACCACATTCTTGCACGGTTCGATAAAAGAAGAGGTCTATGTGGAGCAACCTGAAGGATTTGAGATTTATGATCGAAAATATCATGTATGCAGGTTGAAGAAGGCTCTCTATGGGCTGAAGTAAGCACCCTGAGCATGGTATGAGAGGATCGAAAGCTACTTGATGAAGCTAGGATTCACTAGGAGTGAAGCTGAACCTAACCTTTACTTTAAGGTTGAAGATGACAAGCCTCTGATACTGGTGTTGTATGTGGATGACCTCTTTCTAACAGGTGCAGACTCTCTCATTCACAAATGTAAGAGAGAGATGGCTTTTGAATTTGAAATGAAGGACCTAGGACCAATGCACTATTTCCTAGGACTTGAGGTGTGGCAGAAGCCAGGGGAAATTTTCCTATCTCAAGGAAAATATGTGGTGAAGATTCTGATATGATGGACTGCAAGCCTGTGACTACCTCGAGGATCTTAACTTTCAGAAGTTATATGGTAGTGATGTCGGACCAAATTTGGGAAATGCCTCTGAGTTTCAAAAACTCATTCGCGTTGATGTTCTTAGTGAACCTCCGTCCAGACATATGTTTTGCAGTTAGCATTGTGAGCTCATATTTGGTTGACATTCACTAGATTGGTGCCAAGAATCTTCTGAGATGTCTTCAGGACACAATCTCTCATGGATTGAGATACACTTCCGGAAATATGAAACTGCATGACTATTTTAATGTTGATTAGGCAGGTAGTGTGGAGGATCACTGGAGCACTTTTAGTGTTGTTTCTCTTTGGATTCTGATTTGATATAATGGATGAGCAGGAAGCAGAAGTCGGTTGCCATAAGCATCGCTGAGACCAGATACATATCTACGAGTATGATCTTGTATGAAGCTGCCTGGTTGGGAAAGCTCTTCAGTGAGTTTTTTGAACACATACCACTGTGATTCTTTGTAACAACTAGAGGTGGGATTCAATTACTAAGTAATCCTGTATTCATCGATTGCTCCAGTAGATAGACATCATCTGGGATATGGTAAGTTGATGAGCAAGGAGGCTCCAACGCATTAAGATGATGTACAAGTCAATACACCTTGTCAAAGCCCCAAGGAAAGATCTAATCTGTGATTTTCCCAAACGACTTGGAGTCGTCAAGAAACCCTTGAACAAGGGTCTTGCATGTTGCATACATTGAGCTCTAGGAGCTCTGAGGGCTTGCGGTTCTTACAAGAGCAGCATGTTGAAAAATGTGCAACAAGAAATGTTAAATCTAGAATGTGCTAAAAATAGAATGTCTAAAAATGGCAGTTTGGCGAGTGAGGTCATCGGCCACATTGGGTGAGAGGTGAATCTGCTAAAAATATAAAGTTCTAAAAATAGCATTTCTGGGTCCCTTCCTATTTATAGCAATCCCTAGTCTATCTATAGTTAGTCAAATTAATTTTGGTCTTAACAACAGTTGGAAATATTAATTTATTTATTTATTTGAGTTAATTAGTTAAGTAAATTGGAATTTGAAATCTTTGTGAGCATGCACATGAGTTGTCCCACTGATTGAGGAATTTATGTTAATTTTAGGAATGTTCTATGCTAGAGAAATTTATTTAAATTTTCACAGTTAGCAATCACATCAGCATTAAGATAAACTGCAAATAGAACATAAATATAAATCACAGAAGACAAGCCAAGACAAGAGGACACAAGATGTGGCACGAGCCAAGGACAAACCCCACAATGTGTGGGGAAACCCTTTGATCAAATCTTCTTTTATCTTCAAAGTTCAGCAGAGAAAGAGAGAGAGAGAGAGAGATAGTACATTTACAACAGAAGTCAACACTTTGACTTGTCTAGATCTAAGCATAGATCATCTTCTATAACAATGAGATCAGTTGAAGACATTCTGCTTCAACTGATACCTATCACCGTGCTGCATCTGGTCCTCTAGTTGCACCATTGCATACTGCACCATGCTGCTGCCCATGTCCATGATCTTATCCATCATAATGCTGCTCAAATTAATGTGCATCATCATCATGCTGCTACCCCTGCTAATGTGCATCATCATGACTATCATGCTGCCCTTGCATCATGCTACATCATCACTTAGATCCTCACTGTCGCTTCTTTATCATATCCATGAGATCTACCTGAAAGTTTGATCTCCATTACTGTACTTTAAATGGAACCTTATTTTGATACAGTGAGGGTTCTGGGCTTCTTTTCATCATATATGTACAGGGACTATTGAGAGATAAGTCCACTAAGATCGTGGTAACATTCCTTCTTATGTTGGGATTGTCTCTAGGATCATGATACCCTTCAAGAGACCTCAAGTTACAGTTCACACTAAGGTTTCTTATTACAACACTTATACTTAACCACAAGTGCTTGAGCCATTGTAATTATCATCGATACTGCTATAATGATACCATCTAGATCTTCTCCATGACTGGTATGTCTATACTATCGTATGCTGGGAGGGAATGCCCAAACTACAACCATTCTTTGTTGCCATTCTTTATGCGAGAATGTCAAGATTCCAGCACACTAGTGTGACACCATCCAATGCACCCTGAGGTTGTGACTGCACCTTAAACTCATGACTGTGGCTCCTGCGACTTCCCTCCTTATGACTGCGGCCCAGTGCAGTGCGTATATATTCATGACAACATGATAGGACCTCTGTATAGGGCATCTGGACAGCGTATTATATAGCGTATATGACTGCATGGTAAGGTATGACAATGCATATATATATCCATGATGTGTTCCTTCCTTTACTGCGGCTGACAGCGTATGACTACGTTCCACACGTTATGTTCCTTCCCTTATTGCGGCTATCAGTGTATGACTGCATTCCACACGTCGTGCGGCTGGAAGCGTATGATTGCGTTCCACACGTTGTGTTCCTTCCCTGCGTGTAATGATAGTCTTCATCTCCATGAACAACGTGTGAACAATGTATGACAACGCATCTCCATGACCTGTGTATATCAGCGTAGATGCTTCAATGAACAGCGTAGATGTTTCCATGACCTATGTATATCTGCGTATATGATTTCATGAACAACGTAGATGTTTCAATGAACAGATTAGATGTTTCCATGACCTGTGTATATCTGCGTAGATGTCTTTATGACTGTGGCTATTCCAGGCATCACGTTGACTGCATTTTACTTCTAGACAGCGTAGTGTAAGTGGCTTCTTGACAGCGTGTTAGGGTATGTTCTTGATAGTAATAAATCTTTAGCTGCGTAGATCAACCTGTGGCTAGGGCATCATCATAAGGCCAACGTAATACTCTTGGTGTCTCACTCCAAAAACCCAAGACGTGGAGAGGAGGAGATCACTCAAGAATGTGTGTTCAAATGACATCAAATCCTCATCTATCATCTATTTATACCAAAAACGTATAGGTTGAATAGACATGACGTTTGGGCTTGTAGAGCCTACATAAGAGCTGGTTAGCTTGATAATAATTTCATAATCAAAATAAATTCATATCTTCATAAATATTTATCAGAATCGGATGATCTTTCAGGCCAGGAAGTAACTCCATAGGGCAGAAATAAATTGACTGTATTATTCCATCAGGTAGGTCCTCATTATTTACATGAGGGAGAGACTATTTAGTTCGTCTCCCGATGACTATTCATATTTCCTATCTATCTATTTACAATAATACACCCAATCACAAGGATTAGGTGTCAACATTCCCCCCCTTAATCTGAAGGGATGTTAGTGAGTCCAAGTATCATTCTGAATCATTCAAGATTTTCTCTTCCAAGCGCTTTAGTGAAGATGTCTGCAATTTGCTCATTTGTGGAACAAGGACGAAGATGGATTGTTTTGGCCTCAACATGATGTCGAATCAGATGATATTTAGTATTGATTTGCTTCGTTCGATCATGGAACTTTGGGTTCTTGGCCAACTTTATTGTAGAGGTATTGTCAATCATGAGTGGAGTTGAT
>APFE031468741.1:161911-244902 GCA_000404065.3 Pinus taeda | reverse complement strand
CTCATAGCATATCCTAAAGTTGATACTCCAATTTCTTTGTCTTCATCGAAGTCTGAATCAGAGTATCCAATCAAGCTGAAGTCGTCCACCTGTGTATACTTGATTCCAAAGTCTTGAGTTCCCTTCAAGTACCTTAGAACTTTTTTTGTAGCAGACCAATGTCTCTCACAGGGATTTTTGCATAAACTTGGATAGGATTCCAACAGCAAACGAAATGTCTGGTCTGGTAGTAGTGAGGTAGTTGAGACTTCCTACAAGTTGTCTATACTTTGTTGCATCCTCAAATTCCTTTCCTTCAATAGATGTGAGCTTTAAGTTTTGTTCCATTGGAGTAGTAAGAGGGTTGCACTCTGTCATGCCAAACCTGTTCAACAAATCTCCAATGTATTTCTTTTGAGAAAGAAATATGGACTTTGGATGTTGGGTTACTTCAATGCCAAGATAGTAATGAACATAGCCCAAATCAGTGATTTCAAAACTTTTCCCAAATTCCTTCTTTATGGATGCAATGTAGCTTTCATTATTCCCTGTCATTAAAAGATCATCTACATATACCACAAGATATACAACTATTTTGCCAACTTTCTTGACAAATAAAGTTGCATCATCAAGACCAAATTGATTGAAATTGAGTTTCAGAAGATGCTAAGTTATTTTTTCATGCTAGGCTCGTTGTGCTTGTTTGAGGCCATACAAGGACTTCACAAGTTTGCATACTTTATGTTCATGTCCTTTCGCAGCAAATCCTTCAGGCTGGGGCATATAAAAAAAATATTTTAGATCTCCATTCAGGAAAGCAGTTTTTACATCCATTTGATGGACTTTCCAACCGTTCTGAGCTGCTAATGCAAAGAGTGTCCAGATGGTAGCCCATTTTGTTGTGGGGGCAAAAGTCTCCTCATAATCGACCCCTTCCTTCTATGCAAAACCTTTTTCCACAAGCCTGGCTTTGTGCTTTTCAAGTGAGCCATCAGCTTTGTACTTGTTCTTGTAGACCCACTTGCAGCCAATTGGTTTGGTTCCAAATGGAGGATCAACCAGCTTCCAAGTGTCGTTCTTTATGAGGGCATCATACTCCTTTTGCATCGCTTCTTTCCATTCATCATGAGAAGCAGCTTCTTTAAAGGAAGTTGGTTCAAAATCTGTAGACAAGTTCAATTCACAATCATAAGAAACATCCATATCAACAGGTGAATTAAAGTCATCTACATCACCTCCATTTTGTCGGTTTGCATTTCTGGTTCCTGTTTTTCCAATTTCATCAGGATGAACACTTTCAAGTGTCTTTGTCAGCCACTTTGGGGACCTTTCTGAGATGGTCCAGGCTGCTCTGTTGATTGAGTTGGGAGTGAATCAAGATTGAGTCTCCCAATTCTATCAATTACATCACTTAAAGCATCATCCGTTGTTGGAGTTTCAGTCGGGAGAGAGTATTCTGTAGAAGAAGATTCCACATGTTGATCTAGTATAGGAATCCCCCCTTCAAGATGTGGAATCTGATTTTCAAATTCTTGAAATGATTTCATTTTTGCGAATCTATCCAAGCAATCAAGTTGTCGCTCAACAACATTGTCACATTTGGATGATTCAAGAAAAATTACATCTCTAGATATAACAAACTTTTTATTTTCTTCATCATAGAGGCGGTATGCTTGAGGTATTTGAATACCCCAAGAAAATACACTTACGACTTCTAGCACCAAGTTTGTTTCTATGTACCTTTGGTATCAAGCATAACAGGTGGAACCAAAAATCCTGAGATGTTTGACCGAAGGAACATGTCCATACCACAATTCATAAGGAGTCTTGTTTCTTATAGCATTAGATGGACATCTATTCTTTATATATGCAACACATAGAACAGCATCAGCCCAAAACATTATCTTTACATTTTTGAAGAAAAGCATGGATCGTGCCATGTTCAAGATTGTTCTATTCATTCTTTCAATTACACCATTCTGTTGGGGATTATAAGGCACAGTTGTTTGATGTTTAATCCCATGTTGGCAAAGATAGTGTTCAAATTCAGTTGATGTATATTCTTTTCCATTATCCGTGTAAATAGACCCAATATGAGTTTGTGCATCATTTTCAATCCATTTATGAAAATCCTTGAATGTTAGGAAAGCATCAGATTTGTTCTTCAATAAATAAAACCAACACATTCTGGTGTAGTCATCAATAAATGTCATGATATATTTATTTCCATTTGCAGAAGGAACAGGCATTGGACCACATAAATCTGAATGAATGAGTTCAAGCTTCCTATGTGCTCTTGAATGTGAATCATGAAAAGACTGTTTGCTATGCTTTCCTAGAATGCAAGCATCACATTGCTTATGTTTCCTAGGAATTGTAGGCAAACCAACAACACCATTTTTCTTCAATAAGCAGAGACTGTCATAGTTTACATGTCCAAATATAGCATGCCATAATAAACTTGATGGAAGTGTACCTTCTTCATGATGAGAAATATATGAGAAATGTTGTGCATGAGTAGGGGTTCCTTGCAGTTTGAGAAACCTTTCTTCTTCTATTCCCCTCATGACAAGTGAGTGGTCAGAAGCTTTTCTTACCTCAAGCTTGCCATCAAACATATGAATGGAGTGACCTTGCTGGCGGATGTGGACCAAGGACAACAAGTTTCTCTTGAGCTGTGGGAGATATAGAACATGATGCAGAAGAAATTCTGGAAGACTAGGCAGTTTAAGCCTGATTGTGCCAAGCCCTGATGGCTTGATTTTTGATTGATCTGCAAAATATATTGCTCCATCAACATTGTCAGTGAAATCTTCAAAAAAATATTTTCTATGAGACATGTAGCAGGTTGCTCCTGAATCAAGCAACCAATCATTTTCCATGAAGCAAGTGAAGCATTAAACAAATCTTCATTTACTCCAATGTTACATTGTGCCTCAACATAGTGAGCGGATTCAGGTGCTTTACCTTTGTCTGTATCATCAGTTTTACCTTTCTGTTGGTTTATTTTCTGCTCAATTTTGTCCCATCGTAGCTTGCATGTAGAGGCATCATGTGGTCCATTTCTTTTGTAGCGAATGCATTGCAAATCTTCCTTTTCTCCTTGAGAATGTCTACCCCCCCTGCCTCTGAAATATCTTCCTCTTCCTCTTCGTCCACCTCTTCCTCTTGTAGAATCTTGAGCAGGATGCTTTTCTTTATGAGAAGGCACACAGTCTCTTCAGAAGATTCAAGGGTTGTCTTCTTTCCAAAATTTTTCCCTCTTTCAGCAAACTTTTTCACAAAAGAGTCAAAGGTTATATCTTTGAGATTTCCATTTGGTTGAAATGACTCAAGATAATTGGAGTAAGTAGGATAAAGTGCCTTGAGAAAAGCAATAAGAGGAATATCCAATTCAACCTTAGTAGATTTGATATCATGCATTATAGACTTTAGTTTAGATGCAAGAGCAAGAGGATCATTATTTTGCAGTTCAAGAGTGAAGAGTTTAATCATAAGTTGAACAACTTCAAGTGCAGAATGTGAGTCACAGAGTTCTTTCAGCTTTTGTAAGGCTTCAAAAGCAGTTGAATATAGCGACTCACCTCTTCATTTACAGATGTTATGATTAATGCATAAGCTTTGTTGTTCTTGTTTTCCCAAATGACGAGCTCTTTGTTTGAGGTAGGTTGTACTGGGTCATTGTCTCCGTCTCCGACACACACTCCTTTCCACAACTCATTGAAAATGAGAGTGTGTTTTATCATCCGGGACCATTCAAGATAGTTCTCCTTGCCAGTGAGAACTATTCCCACCATAGATATGATTGAATGCATATTGTAGCAAATAAAATTTCGGCTGCAAATCTTCTACTCTTAATGGAAAAAAAAATATAGTTTTGATATAATGGGACAGCAGATTCAAAGCACAAAATATGGCAGTATAAAATACCCTCAACAGCACTGTGTTCACCAAAGAAAAACTAAAGAATGTAGTCTAGATGTATTTGGACTCTCAAATATTGTGTCATACAGAGAAGTATTTAGGTTATTTTCAAGAATAATTTGAGACAAATGTATCTTTGATTTTAAGCCACATGAAATACGCCACAAAACAGCAAAAAGCTTAAGCACTTCTCCAAATTTAATTCAATTTCTCGAAAACTAAGAGATCCTTCAGAATGGCATTCAGAGGGATTGCAAACCAAGATACAAAGATCCTTTTTATGGCACGCATGTAACATCACCCACAGCTCCTTTCCAATTCCCAACAATTGGCAGTCATCTATTCTGCTACCATGTTAGCGTTCAAAAAATACATATGGCTGTGTTCAAAAAAATATTTATGGCTGCGTATGTGAGCAGAGGTATGACAATGTTCAAACAATACATATGGTTGCGTTCAAAAAAGTATTTATGGCTGCGTATGTGAGCAGAGGTATCATACTGTTATAGTTTAAACACCATCAAAAAATACCATTCCGATTGGCACCATCACTCTTCTGCTCCGCCACTAGAACGAGGTCTCGGTTCATTTGCATTTGTTAGCGTTCAAATGGTCGGCTTCGTTGCCCTCTTGCAATTTCTGGCAGACAGTCTTCTCACCGCAGAACAAACAAAAAGTAACAAACAAGAAGTTATGTTTATCTGAAACAGCTCTCAATTCCAATGCAAACAAGCCTAACAAAGCCTTCCACTCTAGCGCAGGACCTAAGGCAAAAACCATTGTCTGTGGGAATAACGCTGCTCTTGGTATCAAGGGAGAGCGAGAAATCAGAATAGGTTCATGTGAGAGGCACGTGGTTTGCTTCCCCGCATCTCCACCAGAAGAATCAATTCATGCAAAGGAGGTGGCAGGTGCAAGTCAGGGCATTTCAAAGACTTTAACGCACAGGATAGTGCTTATTTTATGTCAGGACAGCACCCTTTTTTTTTGAAACATTTGGACAGTCAGACAAGATGGACAACGCTGGATAGTGGAGGGCAATATGGACAGTGGGGCAGCTACCATGTTAGGAGCAGCTAATTTTATGGAGGATTTGCACAGCTATATGGAGAGCAGATAGGGAGTTACAAGGGACACAAAGGCTAAAAAAGGGTTGGCTCTGATACCATGTCAGGCTAGACAGTAACTCCATAAGGCAGAAATAAATTGACTGTATTATTCCATTAGGTAGGTCCTCATTATATACATGAGGGAGAGACTATTGAGTTCGTCTCCCGATGACTATTCATATTTCCTATCTATCTATTTACAATAATACACCCAATCACAAGGATTAGGTGTCAACATGATCTTTAGATCAATCCTACACCTCTTGACGAGAGGGATCCAATAAAAATATCAGCTGCCATAAATAGCTGACCCACATGGAGTTTGGCCCTAGTTGCCAATTTAACAATTTATCCTTAAATTCCTCCACTAATTGAGGGAATAAGTATGAGTTCTATAATAAGAGAATCAATTGACTTAATTCTAACTAGTCAAGTTCAGTTAGATTATTTTAACAAGTTGTTAAAATAATAAAATATAGTTTGTTAATGCTTGCATGCATGTGACAAGTATAATTTTAGATAACTAAGGATTCACTCATCGATAATTGTTGCATGCCAGTTCTGTCAGAGACCCAATTGAGATCAGATGTGGGACAATGTACTATCAGATGCTTAACTATTTCTAGTAAGTAGTTTTTGCATGGTTGAGGAACTAGTGTTCTCAAGGAATACGAAGTTGGACCATAGGTTGTTTGCTATTATTTCCTAAGCAAACTACATAAGGACCATAGGGAAATCCTATATAAATAGGGCTTGGTTGGTTCATGAGACATATCTTCATATCTTCATAGTTCATTGAAAACTGAATAGCTTGAGAGCTAATTCTTTTTGTATTGTGAAGAGGATTTCCACTTGATTGATAATACATGGTTGGGGTTTTATGTTGGTGCTTTCCCCTGGATATATCTTGTGTTATGTGTGATAAATTCTCTTGATCAGTTATGCATGTTTCTATTTGATGTTGCTCATGATTTCGCTTATGCTTCCGCTTAATGTTTTGTAGAAGTAGAACAAGTATTGTGCTTTAGGACATTGCATATATCGGTTTGTTCTACAGGTCAAATTTCTACATGGTATCAGAGCTAGCTGATTTGTAGAAAAATTATACATGGTATCAGAGCACAGATGATGCTCAAGCAAAAACAGTATACTAGCAAGAGGAATTCGAAGTTTCTTATTCTTGATATAGATCTCAAGTTCTTATCACATCTATTTCATCGATGGTGTTCAATGGTTTGAGGCTTGAGTATACCCTTGATGGAAATCAAACTATATAGCTTAGAAGGATCACATGGAGGCATTTTTGGAAGATAATGGGCTCAAGGATTTCATTGATCAAGAAGTCCCTAAGCCTACTGACAAGACTGAGTTAGTGGAATGGGGTAAGTGTGTGGCTAGAGCTAGGAGAATTCTCTTGGAGGGTGTTTGAGATCACATAGTCTCAAGCCTCCATGGGAAGGAGTCTCCATCTACAATGTGGAAAACATTGAAATATTTATATCAGAATAGCAGTGATCAAAGGAATTTGGCACTGAAGGACAAGCTTCGAAAGATCAAGTGTGAGAAGGGTGACTCTATTTCTATATTCTTGAACAAGCTCACCACTTGCAAGGATGAGCTTGCAAGCGTAGGAGTCACTACAGCTGATGAGGATATGGTGAGTCTAGCACTCCTTGGCCTTCCTAAGAGCTGGCATAGCTACTAGCACTCAGTGAATAGAAGGGACAAACTGCCAAATTGGGAACGACTATGGTCAGATTTGATGCAAGAGGAGATCAGACGGAGCACCAAGGATGGAGCTTCTTCATCAAAACATGATGATGAAGAGAACTTGGCTTTAGCTTCTAAAGCTAAGAAAGGGAAAGGGAAGGCATCCCATTCCAAGTCTTCTCAAGGAGGGAAGAATCTTGACAAGTCGAAGGTGAGATGCTTTCATTGTCATGAGTTGGGTCATTATACTAATAATTGCCCAAAGAGGAAGTCCAAGAAGAAAGGTTCCTCCAAGGAATTTGATGGTGATGCACTAGCTTCACAATTTGAGATGGATTTCTCGCTTATTGCATGGATGGTTTCATCCAGCATGGGATGTGTTTGGTATTTGGAAAGTGGAGCTTCTTTCCACATGTTAGGTGACAAGAATCTTTTTAGCACTTTGGAGGAGAAGGATCTCCGATGCGGATCGAGATGGGTGATGACAGAAAGTATTGTGTCTCGGGTAGAGGTACAGTTATGTTTCAGAGGGAGCATGGTTCTCCCCTCACTCTTTCTAATGTTATATATGTACCAGGGCTGAAAAAGAATCTTGTGTCTATTGCTATGCTTGAGGATAAAGGCTATGATGTAGTCTTTAGTTTGGGAAAGTTTTTCCTAAGGCATATCGGCACTGGACAGACCAAACAGATTAGGATTCGAATTAAGAATCTCTATAAGTTACAGGTATAAGATTGTGCTATTCTCAGTTCCAAGGCAGAAGTGGTGCATGGCCAAGATATTGGCGAGTTATGGCATAGGAGACTGGGCCACTTGCATCATGGGGCCTTGAAGATCATGCAACAAATTTCTACCGGATTACCCAAGTGCAAACTGGAGAAAACAAGCACATGCAAAGTTTGTACTCTGGGTAAGTATGCGAAGGCTTCCTTTCATGATCAGGATGGTAGAGCATGAGCAGTTCTAGATCGAGTTCATTCAGATGTATGTGGGCCCTTCTCTACAACCTCCACCGCGAAGCAAAGGTACTTTGTTATTTCTATAGATGATTTTTCTCGTAGATGTTGCATCACTTCATGCAAAAGAAGGATCAAACCTTCTTGAAGTTTTGTGAGTTCAAAGCTTTGGAAAAGAAAGAATCAGGGAGGAAGATAAAGGCCTTGTGGAGTGATAATGGTGGAGAGTATGTTTCCCAGCAGTTTAAAGACTTCTATTCTTTAGAAAGAATTAAACGAGAACTCACGGCACCAGATAACCCACAATAGAATGGGGTGGCCAAAAGGAAGTACAGATCTATTGTGGGAGCAGCTCGAGTGATGTTGCATGACCAAGGCCGACCACTTCATCTGTGGGTTGAGGCATGCAATACAGCAGTGTATCCTTAGAACAAAAGTCCTCATCGTATTTTGGGGATGAAGACACCTATAGAGGCTTTTTCAGGGAAGCGGCCAGATGTGGGTCACTTCCGTATCTTTGGATCACCAGTTTACTGTCATGTAACCAAATATGCTCGGAAGAAGCTAGACCCAACAACTGAGTTGGGAATACTTGTGGGATATATAGATACACCTCACAACTATCGGGTGTTTTCTCTTGCCAGTCAGAGGATAGTAGTGCGCAGGGATCTGAAGTTCGATGAGAAGTGAGCCATGCAAGCGTCATTTGAGAGGGAGCTGAAGTTGCATGGTGATGATGAGGAACTACTAGTTCCTAAGGAGGAGGAGCCTCCTGATTGTGCAGAGCAGCCACATGCAGAGATTCCGATGTTGTAGATCACCACTACTGGAGAGTCTTCCAGAGAGGGGCAGAAACTCTCTTAGGAAGCTGACAGATTGATGCAGGATGTGAGAGAGAATGTGGGGCAACCATCCTCTCATCACAGACAGAGGAGATCTCCCGATAGATACAATAGCTACATGGCCCTAGTTAGGGAGTGTGTAGCGACCGAGCCTTCTTCTTTTGAGGAGGCAGTGCAGCAGCTAGTTTGAATGGATGCAATGGTAGAGGAGTATGATTCTATCATGAGGAACAGTGTATGGGATGTTGTTCCTAGACCGGCGAACAATTCAGTGGTTACTTCCCAATGGCTTTACAAGGTAAAGTAGGCAGCTGATGGCAATATTGAGAAACATAAGGCAAGATTTGTTGCCTGTGGTTTCTCACAGGTTGAAGGGATTGAATATGATGAGACCTTTGCTCCTGTTGCAAGGTACTCTTCGATCAAATCGATTCTAGCACTATCAGCACAGATGGGTTGGAAGATTCATCAGATGGATGTGAAGATAGCTTTCCTCAATGGGGAGATTGAGGAAGAGGTATACATTGAGCATCCTAAAGGATTTGAGACCTTCGATCGTGAGTCACATGTGTGTCGGCTCAAGCGAGCATTGTATGGGCTGAAGCAAGCACCCCGTGCTTGGTATACCACGATCAACAGCGATTTCACCGGGTTAGGCTTCACCAAGAGTGGAGTGGATGCGAACCTCTACCACATCATTGTAGATGGTAAGCTATTGATTATTGTACTTTATGTCGATGATCTGATTTTGACAAGCGATGATGTTTTGATCAAGTCTTGCAAGAAGGATCTTGCAAGAGAGTTTGAGATGAAGGACATGGGCCTCATGCAGCCATACCTCCAGTTAGGAGGTGGGGCGATATAGAGTGATCGTCCCAAGAAGGAGGGGCAGGATCCTTGAGGTACCCAACCTCTTGGATGAGACCTTGCTACAGGAGCCCCAATGTGGAGTAGCAGGAACTGACTGATTGGGTAGAGACAGATGCAGATGGAGCGGCAAAGAGAGCAACAGTGCAGGGAATCCCAGGACAGCGCATAGCTAGCAGGCTGCAGCAATGCGAGAGGCACAAGTGTTTTTCATAGTGCTAGGTGGCACAGAGAGGTGTGCAATGGTGCGAGATGCATGGAGATGTTTCAATGGCACAGATGTCAGAGAGGGAGCACTTGTCAACAGCAGGTAGAGCTTCAGCATCAGAGTATGTTCCTAGCCCAACTGAGTGGTCAGTTGGGAGTGTTTTTGTTCCAAGTGTTGTTGGAGCAAGTCGACCAGGTAGATGTGTTGCATACAGCACATTCCAGAGTTACAGGATCGAGTTCAAGAGAAAGCCTTTCTTGTGGAGAGGGAGTATTGAAAAATGTGCAACAAAAAATGTTAAATTTAGAATGTGATAAAAATAGACCTACTAAAAATAGCATGTCTAAAAATAGCAGCTTAGCCAGTGAGGTCATTGGCCACATTGGGTGAGAGGTGAAACTGCTAAAAATAGAAAGTTCTAAAAATAGCATTTTTGGGTCCCTTCCTATTTATAGCAGTCCCTAGTCTATCTATAGGAATTCAAATTAATTTTGGTCTTCACAGCAGTTGGAAATATTAATTAATTAATTTAGCTGAGTTAATTAGTTAAGGAAATTCGAATTTGAAGTCTTTGTCAGCATGCACATGAGTTGTCCCACTGATTGAGGAATTTATCCTTAAATTCCTCCAGTGATTGAGGGAATAA
This sequence comes from Pinus taeda, assembly GCA_000404065.3. Taxonomy (NCBI): domain Eukaryota; kingdom Viridiplantae; phylum Streptophyta; class Pinopsida; order Pinales; family Pinaceae; genus Pinus; species Pinus taeda. Next base: position 234,661 of record APFE031468741.1, on the reverse strand, counting down.
GTATGAGTTCTATAATGAGAGAATCAGTTGACTTAGTTCTAACTAGTCAAGTCCAGTTAGATTATTTTAACAAGTTGTTCAAATAATAAAATATAGTTTGTTAATGCTTGCATGCATGTGACAACTATTATTTTAAATAACTGAGGATTCACTCATGGATAACTGTTGCATATCAATTTTTTCAGAGACCCAGTTGAGATCAGATGTGGGACAATGTACTATCAGATGCTTCACTATTTCTAGAAAGTAGTTTTTGCATGGTTGAGGAACTAGTGTTCTCAAGGAATACATAGTTGGACCATTGGTTGTTTTTGGTATGTTGGAATTAATAGCATATGCTTTTGCTATTATTTCCTAAGAAAAATACGTAAGGACCATAGGGAAAGCCTATATAAACAGGGCTTGGTTGGTTCATGAGACATATCTTCATATCTTCATAGTTCATTGAGAACTGAATAGCTTTAGAGCTAATTATTTTTGTATTGTGAAGAGGATTTCCACTTGATTGATAATACATGGTTGGGGTTTTATGTTGCTGCTTTCCCCTGGATATATCTTGTGTTATGTGTGATTAATTCTCTTGATCACCTATTCATGTTTCTACTTGATGTTGCTCATGATTTTGATTATGCTTCCACTTAATGTTTTGCAAAAATAGAACAAGTATTATGCTTTAGGACATTGCATATATCGGTTTGTTCTACAGGTGAAATTTCTAGACAACATACGACCACAGGGTGACTCACTGTCCCCTGGTGGTGTGCACTAGAACAAGATGATTCGCTCTCTTGTGGAACAGGATGATTTGCTCTCTTGGAGCAGGATGATTAGTTCTCCTTTAAGGCCTGGATTGATGTGTTCTCCATGGCAATTGTAGCAGGATTGATGTGTTCTTCTGTGAGGCCTGGATTGATGTGTTCTCCATGGCGATTGTAGCAAGATTGATGTGTTCTCCTATGAGGCCTGGATTGATGTGTTCTCCATGGCGGCCTGGATTGATGTGTTCTCCATGGCAATTGTAGCAGGATTGATGTATTCTCCTGTGAGGACAGGATTGATTAGTTCTCCTGTCGAGGCATCCTACCCATGCAGTCTGGGACTCATGGGAAGTACCTCTCATCTGATCAATGAGTAAGGAAATGAAGTTAGGGACCATAGTAGTACCAATGGACGCATCGTTGTATCTACCGTACTCCCTATGCTAGGATAACCTCCATTAATCTGGGATCAATGATACTGGTCTAAGACCAGTGGTAAGAGTTGTACTATACTATGACGCTGACTTCAGGTTGGTTGAGACTGGTCTAAGACCAGTGGTACATACTCTGAGACTGACTTTGTGTCAGTGCAGTGCTAGTCTGGGACCAGTGAGAGTGGTACATACTATGATGCTGACTTCAGGTCGGTTAAGAGTGGTCTGGGACCAGTGGTACACTCACTGAGACTGTGATATTGGTCTGGGACCAATGGTAGGAGTGGAAACTACTATGAAGCTCACTTCGGGTCGGTTGAGACTAGTCTAGGACCAGTGGTACACACTCTGAGACTGACTTTGATTTAGTGGAGGATGATACTGGTCTGGGACCAGTGGAGTTGTACTCACTATGACGTTGACTTCGGGTTGGTTGAAACTGGTCTGGGACCAGTGGTACATACTCTAAGACTGACTTTGAGTCAGTATGATACATCCTCGATCATTTCTTCTTCTTCATAATTCGGACAAAAGCAGAGTAGAACAGAATAGAACAAAGCAGAGCAGAGCATAACAGAGCAACGTCGTACAGATCAATATAGGGAAGAACAAGACAAAGAAAAACAGGCAGAATAGAGCAAAGCAGGGCAAGGGTTAAGCTGTACAGGGCAGTGCATTTGATGGATGAATAGTAGTGACCGACAAACAAATTGCAGATGGAGTTCCCCTAGTTGAGAGGGAGTGTTAAATTGGAAACTAGGGCCAAACTCCATGTGGGTCATCTTATTCATGGTTGATAATATTTTTATTATATTCCTCTCGTCGAGAGGTGTAAGTTTGATATAAAGATCATCCGATTCCGATAAGTATTTATGGAGATATGAATTTATTTTGATTATGGAATTATTATCAAGCCGACCTACAACTCATGTAAGCTCAGAAGCCCAACAGTCGCATCTATTCAAACATCATCATTTGTGTATAAATACAAGAGGACTTTTCCTCATTTTCACTCACTCATCTCATCACATCTATCTCTCTCTACTGCGCAGAAAAGAGTCTCTTCTCTACTGTGCAAAAAAGGGTCTCTCTCTCACACATGTGAAGTCAAAAGTTGTTGAAACTAAAGCTGCAACTGCAGAAGGAAAGTTTGACCTGTGTGGACCAGAATATCTCCTCATTTGAACTATGTTGTAGGTTCATTTGAACCTCCTCTGAAAGACGCAACTTTTGGTGGTGGAATCAAGTCAATCCGACAGACGGTTTGCAAGATATCGACTGCCCTAGTTTGAAGGAAGTTGCTGAAACTGAAGTTGCAACTACAGAAGTGGAGTTTGACTTGCATGGACCAGAATATCTCCTCATTTGAACTGAAATATAGGTTCTTCTGAACCTCTTCTGAAAGCCGCAACTTTTGGTGGTGGAATCAAGTCAATCCGATGAACGGTTTGCAAGATATCGACTGCCCTAGTTTGAAGGAAGTTGTTGAAACTGACGCTGCAACTACAGAAATAAAGTTTGACCTGCGTGGACTAGAATATCTCCTCATCTGAATTGCAATGTAGGTTACTATGAACCTCCTTTGGAAGCCGCAACTTTTTGTGGTGGAATCAAGCCGTTCCGACGGTTGGTTTGTGAGATATCGTCTGCCCTAGTTTGATGATGAAGCTGCTAATGTTGACGCTGCTGATCTAGGGTTTTCTATTGCTGATATAAATCAGATTTATTGTACTATTTCTCTTTGCTGAATTATTGAAGATAAAAGAAGATTTGATCAAAGGGTTTCCCCACATATTGTGGGTTTTCCCTGCTAGCGACACATCTTGTGTCTCTTGTCTTGGCTTGTTTTCTATCGATCGTTTAGTGTTCTATCTGCACTTTACTTTATGTACATGTGATTACTAATCTATGGAATATAATAAGAAAAATAAGTAAACTGTTATAAGCATAAAACATACCATAACTTAACAAAACATTTTTCTGCTTCTTCTCCAGCTTCCCTATTATTGCAGATAAAAGGACCAAGCTGGTCTTTTATTTTGAACTATGTTTTCTTCCTAGCTGATAGAAAATTCACATCATCTGAATTTATAATCTGCCTGATATACTCTAATGCAAATATCCTCATGGGGAGATATTTGGGAAACTTATAGGGAGTGAGTTGGCATCCATACACCCTAATTTTAGTGTGGTCTTGGTATAATTACCAGTCTCCTATTCTATTGTTTTTAGACAACTGTAGAACTTTCATTATCTCATCATTGATCCTGGGTTGATTTCCACTGCTTAGCATGTTAACCACTGGATGAACAAATGAATCAATGAACTCTTTCTAGTTGAAAACAGTGGAATATTTTTGGATCAAGGGTGTCCAAAAGATAATAGACCTAGGATTTCCCTTAGTGTCCAGCTTTTGGATGTTGAATGGAAACCTATCTGATTGGAAATATAGGAACATATGGAACAATACTGAAAAGTATTTGAATACTCTTTCATCTGGCAATCTGATCAATTGATCATGGATTCTGTTTGCTAAGAACTGGGCAAAATTGAAAACTGCAACAAGAGGCTTTCCTGGGCAAAAAATAGAAAGGAAAGCAAGTATAGGCTCATCTACATGCTCATCAGTGGTATATCCTAGAATACAAGACAGCATGGTTACAATCTGTCTTGCCCTCTCAAAGAAAATGGTGGCAGAGTATGGAGGATTGTCTGTAGGGATATGAGCCTCTTCTAAGATGAAAGTCTGGAAAATTTGAGATATTTTTGGAAGGTCTAGCTTTAGGTACAACTCAACTAGGTTCTCAATAGAAAATCGGGTTTCATTAGGCTTTGGTTGGATCTGCAACATCTCATTTATTGACTCTGCAGTGATTGTGAATAAAACCTGCTGGTTAGGAGAGACTATGGCTCTTTGACTTGGGATATAGTAGAGTTGGCATAGATGGATGATTTCATGGAACTGGTATACCTATGGGAACAAGAATTTGGGTAAATTGGACTCCCATAACTGAATATCATCATTGTGGTTGAGGAATTTGTCTTTACTCCAGTAATGGAGTTTTAATAGATGGATAGGGGAGGCTATGTCTTTGATTTGGAAATCTCTGTCGGGCAATGGAAGGTGGTCAATGTCCAAGTGAGGGGTTTGTAGGGGTTTTGCATTCAAAATCCTCTGGGAAGCCATAGTTTTGTTTATTTTATTGAATTAATCTTTATCTGGCTTAAGGAGTAATCTTAGGACCTATGGAATAGTGCGAAAGGTAAATATTGTCTGCAGAAAAAGGGTTTTTTGGATGCATAGTGGGTTTCTTTAGTTTGGTAAGGTCTTTAATTAATTCAATTGATTAACCTTTTATAAACGTTGTGCAGAGCTTAAGTACAAGGCCTTTCTCGTACTTTCAGGAACTTCTGGAAAAACGAAGATTTGGTGTGCAGTTAGGGTTCTGTGGGAGCAGTGGAGGCTTTCTGAGGCTTCAATTGTCTTTATGCTAATTCAAATTGGAGTCTGCAACATCTTCTGGTTGTAAATGGGTTAAAATGGTTGAGCAGAGGTTTCAGGTGTTAGAATTGGTTGACAGAGGTTCTTGGCAACAAAATAACAATGAAAAGCGTAGAAAGGGCGGCTTTCTGGTTTTTAATCAACAGCAGTTAACTTTTGGCACAGGGTTAATGTTTGAACAGTAGGTGGTTTCCTTTTATGAGAGAAGGAATTATTATGGCTTATCACACCGCTTTTGAGTGTAGGGCAGTATTTTTTCAAAGGACGTAATACAACGTGGGGCTGCCACGAAGAAAAAGGTTTATCGAACAAAACCATGAATCTTGTGTGCTTTTGGGATGCTAAAGATTGGATCTGGGAGCACGCGATATGGGATGTGGACCGTCGGATCTGGAGGTGAGTGATCAGAGGGTTATAGTGTGGCGGATTTGCGAGGAATGAGTCGGGGATTGATTGGCAGGGCCCGGGGATAAGTGGTACGACGGGTTAAATATATACAAAGGTTTAGTGAGGGTCGGGGAGTTATAAAGTGGGGGGCTTGAAATATATAAAGCGGGATTATAGCTTAGAATAATATAAGGGTTGAGTTAAAAGGGTATTGGGGAGGGTTTCTCAATGGGGCCCGATACATTTAACTTTTTAAACTTAGGATAAGGGGGTTTTAATGGGTTTACAAGGGAAAATGAGATGAAATAAGGGGAAAGGTAAAATGAAGGGGTAGGGATATTTTTACAAGGGGAAATGAAGAGAGAAGGGTCCTTTGGAACCAAGAAGGGGAAAAACATTAGGGAATAAAAAGAAATGATGAGAAATTAATAATTTATACATGTAAGGGGTTTAGTGAAACGAGAGGAAATTAGTGAATGAGCTTTAGTATTCAGGATTAAAATTATATAGAACTTTTTAGGATAAATATCCAAAGTAATATACAACATTTGTGAATGTCATTTTTGTTTGATAATTCCTTTTGCACATGAAACATAGGATTAAGCATGATGAAGATGCATTTGAGCTAGCAACCTTATGCATTCCAAAACCTCTTTTACCTACCCTTTATTTACCCTAACATTTTCTCTTCATTCATTGGGTGCATTTGAGCTTGCTGACCCTTCATTTCTTTTTCTTTGATAAGCAAACTATCTAATTCTAATCTTATAACTGCCAATGGCTTAGATTAAACTGTTGAGCTCATTATTTATTCTCTACCTAACTACTGATCTGCCAAGATTAAACAGTTTGGCTAGGCATTTATTCTCTATCTATCAACATGAAATTTAAAGCATGAATTTATCAAGATTAAACTATTTGACCATCATGGATTGTGGCATTTTTGACAAGCTACACACAATCTTATTTTGCAAAGTGAAGTAAAAAGTAGTGGCATTTGAATTTGCATCACTTTCAGAATCTATTTTTATCTCTTTTTGGTGGGATTCATATTTTATTTTCTTTTTTTATCATTTTCTTTTAGTCCTTTGATTTTTATTTTAGAACTTATCTTCTTTGCATTTTTATTTTATTTTTAATATGGGAAAACTTTTTGCATAAAGAAAAATTATGTACAATATTACAAGACCGATCATAACCAATTTAAAATTATGAATCCTATCATTATAGGACCCTAACAGTGGCTCCACATGGGGATGGCATTTCCTGGTGAAATGTCAAGAACTTTAAGATCAGTAGCCTCTGAAACCTTGACTATGCTTGCCTTGTGACTGCTTCTCTATGATTTTCTTTATTCATACATATGATGTTACACCTTTCAAAGCTTAGGGCCTTTTCTTCGAGCTTCAACCTCAAAAGATAATCATCCAATCCAATCTAAACTTTGCAATGTTATGTACAATGAGCAAAATAAACAAAGGAACTAATGTTAATCAAGGGACAAGTAATTTTTAAGCATTCTACCATTAACTGGTCCACTTGGTAGATCTATTCCATCTAACTGCTTTAAGAAAAATGCATTGTTACCTCTGTAACCATAAATGATATAAGGGCCTTGTCATAGGAAATAAAATTTACCATGTTTACCCTTTTCTTCTCTTCTAGAATCCCATTTGAGCACTTTATCACCTATGTAAAAATCATCAACTTTGGTTTTCTTGTTAAAAATCTTTTTGATTTTATCTTGGATCACTTGTGATTTAACATAGACTTCTTCCCTAGTTTGCTGCAAATGTATTGTCTAATTTATCCTCGTTTGGATATCATTGGATTCTACCTATAGTTCCTGGATCATCTTCATCACTAGTACTCCTAAAGAGGATGGAAAAACAACATCCATACCATATACTAGTTGATAAGGAGATGTACCAATAGACTTTTTGTAGTTAGTGTGTCTGCCCATAAGGCATTAACCAACTTTTTGTTCGAGGTCTTCTTATTGTCTTCTAACAGTTTCTTGATGATATCAACCAAGCTTTTGTTTGAGGATTGTGCAAGTCCATTACCTTGAGGGTAATAGGTTGTGAAATGGCCAAGGGTAATGTGATATCTGCTACACAAGTCTACCATTTTCTTGGATTTGAAAGCAGCTACATTATCAATAATGAGCTTTTGTGGGCATCCAAATCTTGAAAGGATATTGTTTTCAAGGAATAAGATGATGATAGTATCTGTGGCTTGTCTAGAAGGGATGGCTTCTATCCATTTAGTAAAGTAATCAGTGGCTGTCAAAATCCATTTATGTTGGGCTGAGGAGGATGGGTGAATTTCACCAATAAAGTCTAGACCCCATTGTTGGAATGGGATTTCTGTGGAGATGGGTTTGAGGGGTAAAGGTAATAACTTTTTCTTGCCTTCAATGATTTGGCATTTATGGCAGGGGGTCACATATTTATTTACATCTGCAAAAAGGGTGGGCCAATAAAAACCTACCCTTCAAATATTATCAGCAGTTTTTTTCTAGTATAGGTGTCCTCCACAATCTTCTGCATGAAATTCTTGCATAACTTTGTCAGCTTCATCTTTTAATAAACAATTTAACAAAATGCCACCGTTATCTTTCCAAAATAAAGCATTGTCTATGATACAATAATTCATTGATTTCATTTTCAATAATCTACCTTTTGTTCTAGATAAACCAGGAGTAGCGTGTAAATTTAGTAAAACAAATATGATAGTTGTCTACCAAGGTGAATCTAAAAAAGGTTCACTAATCTATGGAGTCGCCATCTCTTCCTGATCATCTAAAGCACCAATGAAATTTATATCTAAGGCCTAACAGTTCGATTCAGCCATGAGTTTAGCTAAACCTTGGCCTTTTCTTAGTTTTGTGGGCTTTATTTCAATACCATATTCCAAAATAGTGGCAATCCATTTGCCTCACTTTCCTTCAGGACCATTCTGTGTTAGAATGTCCTTTACCACTAAATTTGGAACATATGCAATAATGTGCGAATATAAAATGTACACTCTGAAATCTTTAATAGCCTTCACTAAAGCAAGTGCTTGTTTTTCCATTATATTATACTTTAGTGTAGCATCTATCAAAGATTTGCTAAAAAATGCAATAGGCTGCCCATAACCCTGATCATTCATTTGCAAGAAGACTGTTGCCATAGTGTGTTCTGAAGCAAAAGAGAAAATTATAAAATCTTTTTTGAAATCAGGAATTATGAGGACAGATGTTTTAGTAAGGGCTTCTCTGATTTCCAAAAAATACTGCTTAGCCTCAACTGTCCACTTAAGTGTTGAATCTTTCTTTAACATGGTATTCAATTCTCTGACTAGTTCTACTAAGTTAGAAATGAATCTTCTAAGAATAATTATTTTACCTAAGAATGATTGCAATTATTTAATGTTCGTAGGGTGACTAATGTTTAGATTGCCTCTATTCTAGCTGAATCAATTCTAATGCCCTCTTTTGAAATTATGTTTCCCAAGAGTTTACCTTCTTATAGCCCAAAGAGTGTTTTTTTGGGATTCAAAGAAATGCCAAATTTTCTACATTTAATAAAAAATCTTCTCAAATGATTTAGATGTTCATTATCTGATTTGGAAAACATTGTGATATCATCTTGGTAATCAACTAAAAATTCATGGATTTCTTTTGCAAAAGCTATGTCCATTGCTCTTTGGAATGTTGCTCTAGCATTCATCAATCCAAAAGGCATTTTCAAATACATGAACGTACCCCAGGGAGTGGTAATTGCAGTCTTTGTTTGATCCTCTGGTTGAACTAAGATTTGGTTATATCCAGAATTCATCAAGTAATGAAATTTTGGATGACCCTACTACCCTCTGGAGAATATAGTCTGTTTTAGGGAAGGAATAGTTATCCTCCAGTGATACTTTGTTCAAGTTTCTAAAATCAACACAGAGTCTGATTTCTCCTGTTTTCTTTCAAGTGGTGACTAAATTAGAAACCCAATCTGAATATCTAATTGGTGCTATGATTTGTGCCTCATACATCATTTTTACTTCTTTTTCAATTAATGGCATAAGAACTGGATTCATTCTCCTAAGCTTTTGTTTGAAGGGTTTCTGATCTTCTTTAATGGGTATTTTATGTTGAATAACGCTGGTGTCATAAGACTTAAGGTCTTCATAATTCCAAGCAAAGACATTTTGAAATTATTTAAACAAACTTATGTATTTCAGCTTTTTAGCTGTAGGTAATGCTTTAGATAATTTAATAAGCTTAGGTTTTTCTTGTGTTCCTAGGTTACATTCTTCTATGTTACAGTTTTGGAATTCTCCCTCAGCATTCATAAAATCATAGATTTGAAAATCTTGTGAAAAAATCTACCAATATTTAAGATTTTAGGTATAACAGGCCTGTGTCTTACCTCTGTAGTGTACTGGTGATTGGGCTAAAAAATTAATCTGCAAGTGCTAGAAAAAGTGGCCAAATTGTGAGCTTGCATGTTCTGTTTCCTAGGAATAACAGAAAAATCAATTTCAAGAAGTTCCTTAATCAGATCTAAAACAGTTTCTCTATATTGGCTAAGTCTAGGATTATTCACAGAATACTCTCTTCTAATTGTTTTATAATCAATTCCGAGTCTCCCATGACAGAAAATCTCTTGGCTCCAAGGTTTCTTACAATTTGCAATCATAAAATCAAAGCTTCAAATTTGCCATGTTGTTTGTGCATTTAAAGTTTAATCTAAAGGCATGACCTTCAGAATGATTATTTTCCATGTTATGAATCCAAACTCCTGCACTTGCTCCTAATCTATTCACTGGACCATCAAAGTCTAGGTGCCACCTAGATTCATGAAATATATTATCACTTTCAGGTTCTTTATGTTCTTGTTTTACAACTATGTTGTTGTCTTTTTCAGTGTCTAAATTACATAAAATGAAAAAATCCATATCAGAATGTGGCATGTACAGAATAAATAAGATAGTTATGTGGTTTATCTATACTATTGACCATGTATTTCATTAAAGTTTCTCTATAAAACTTTTTGGGCTGATCAAATACTGAAATTGTGGCACAAGACATGTCTCACTGTAGATATCCCTACAATTTTTCTCCCCATGAGCGAGATAATAACATTCCATACTTTGGAGGGATGTCAACAACTACAATTTCCATGACAATACTCTTACCTGGGTATTGAACTAGAGTGAACACAAGTCTTTTATTAGGCCCAGGCACTCAACCTTACTTGAATCAAAAGAGAAAATATCTTTGTATGGTCTCGTTATATCTATATCCAATGTTTCCATGATTGCTTTAGGCATTAAATTGTGAGATGCTCCTGAATCTAACATAGCATTGTGTAAGATTTGATCATGAATAGTCAAGCTAATGTAGAATGGACGAACACCACTTTGTTCATGTTTTCATTTACCTCAGGACCAAATATTAACTCTGGTTGGTCATCATTTAGATTAACAGAGTCTTCTCCTTCATCATATTCAGTGTTTCAGTGATTTGGGCTTTGTAGGAATCATTTTTTATCAATTCTGTTAAAGGAACTGATATTTTCAATTTGGCAATTTCAGTTTGGATATTAAATGGACTCTGTGTTTTGCCTAACTCAATAACTTCCTCCTTGGCAATTGGAGTTTGTGTAGTATTTTCTTTCTTATTTTCAGTTGGTAATTCAGTTTCTGTTTGGGTATCCACTGTTTTACTATTCTCGATTCTTTGATTTGGAATAGTTTGGGAGGTAGTTGAAATCTGAATAGCATTTGAAGCTTGAGTATCGCTTGATTTTTGGACATCTTTTGTAGTTTTAACAACAGCTGATTTTTTAATATCAGCTGAAGTTTTAACTGGAGTATCTGTAATGTCTACAATTTTTGGATTCGCTACAATCTCTGGAGTGAAAGTTTTTTGGGTTTCTCTAGAGAGAATTTGCAGCACTTTGGTTGCAGGAGCTCCCATTGTTTTCTTAGTCTCAGTTTGGACAGTTTTATTAGTAGGGGCTTCTGTGTTTTTATTACTCCTAAGGTTATATTGCTTATGAACTTCATTAATGGCAAATTCATAACCTTCTTTATAATCAAAGGACTCTCCAGATTGTAACTGTAATTGTTGTAACATGCATAATTCATGTTCTTCTTGGGTCAGAAAAATAGTATTACCATCATTTATTCCCATTAAGTTAATCTGAGTGTCTTCATCTTCTTCATTTTGGTGAGAACTTTCAGCATAGTTATCTTGGAAAGGTGGTCTAATCTGTTGATCAAGTGATCCTTCTCTAGACTTACCAGTATTGGGATTCTTCCTAATGTTTGGATTTCTTATTTGACGACCTTGTTGTTGATTATCCCATTTTGGTTTTCTTTCCATAATTTCTGATCTCTCCACTAACTTTTCTAAACTTTTAGCCAAAGTATCTATCTTAACATCTGAAGTAGATGGTTCTTCCTTAATGGTAACTCTCCTCTCATTTCTCATTCTAGCTATTTTACCCAACAAGTTAGATTCTACACTAACTGCATCACTTTGCATCTATTCTAGAGTTGGAGGCTTTCTTTCTCTAAATTGGTAAAACATATCAGTGTCAAAACCATCAAGAAATTTGATGAGTTCTAAGTCTGGTGGAGGTTTGATATTTGCAGGGATTGCATTATAAATATTGTTAAACCTAGTACAATAGTCCTAAACAGATTCATTAGGAGCTCTTATAATGTTTTCATATTCAGAAAAAATTTGTAATGGATTTTTCTTCCTTTCCCATCTATTGATAAACAATCTATGGAAAGCAAGTAAATCAACAATATGATGAGCAGGTAAACCTTTAAACCATTTCTTGACATCTCCTGCTAGTGTTTGTGCAAATAATCTCATTTGAACATCTTCTTCATTAATTTCATGTAATTCAAAATAATCATGCATTTTCTTTACATGTTGTTGTGCAGTATATTTACCAGTACCATCAAACTAAAATATTTTACACTGATAGTCTTGGGGCATGGCATGTACTTGAGTTGATAAGGTCAAAGGAGCATATCTGGCAACCAAGGCTAATATTCTGACTTGGCTAGGAGGTAAAGTGGTAGTGCTTGAAGATGAACATGAAGGGTTTATAGATGAGCTTGAAGTATTTCGAGATGGAAAATAAACTCTAGGCTGAAGAGGAAGATTGGGGATGAATGATTCTGTGGAATGAATTGTAGTGGAAATAATAGATGAGGTAGTACTAATAAAGATGAATTTACAGACTCTGAAGGAATGGTAGAAGGCTTAGGAGTAGCAGTAATTAAGGCAGTTAATTCAAATCACTGTTGAAAATAGGCTTCATCTATGTGTCTTATCAAATTTGAGGTTAAAGCATCAAGTTTGTCAAAAGTGTTTGGAACATGCTGGTCTAATTCAATATGTATAGTATTCTTCTTTGATTCAATAAATTGAATAAAAGCAGGGTCTATTACAATATCATGGACTGAAGTTTCAGATTTGGTACGAAATAATGAATGCTAAAATGATAAATCAAATTGAAGATCCTCTAAGTTTGATAACTCTTTAGGAAGTGAATTTGCTTTGGTTAGCTGACTAATGCTTTCTTGACTTTCTACTTTATTGTTTTTTCTCAAGCTTTTGTCTGGATTATCAACAATTATAGCAGGGTTTGGATCTGGATGTGCCCTGGTATAGTATGTTCTTTTGGAAGCCAGAATTTTGATTTTTTTATTTATTTTTTTTTTGTTAATGAAACCTTTGACAACCCTAAAATGGCCTTAAGGTGAAAAGATGAGATTTAGGATTTCCTTTAAGGTTTATTGAACTGAGGACTGATTCCCCAGTATGGTCGCCACTATGTTATCACTCTAGAATTTCCCTAGGGTTGTCATGTTGTGTTTAAAGAAATAATAGAGGTAACCACAAGCCTACTTTTGAGATCATGATGTAGCCTTCTTAATGCTTAGAGAGGGCTCTCTCTTAATGATTTAACTTTGGTGGATTAATTGATTTTAGGCTAGTTAATTAAGCTTGGTTGGTTTTTTATTTGATTTGGTGGTGGAATCACTGATTTAGATGGATAGGTAAGTGTCTTTTTACCATTTGTCCATGGAGTCCAAATGTCAAGAAAACATGACTGAATCAAGTTCTAAAGATAGTGTTCATAGGGCAAGGTAGCTAAGTAAGTTTAGATCTTTTGGGCTAGATGGTGAAATGGTTTTTCAATCGGGGTCAAGGAGCAATAAAGGATTCCTCAAACCGGATAATGAAGGAAATGAAAGAGGTCAATCGAAATTAGGGAGCACTGAAGAATTCCCTACTCTTGATATCAAAAGAAAACATCAAAATGTATAATTGTTCAAGACAGAGTGTACTTAAACAAATTTTGTAGTAACATTCTAGTTATTTCATTCAAATTGGAAAACATGTATGTTTGTGAAATACTCAAAAAAATACAATTTAACAAATGAAAGATACTTCACTGAAGTGGCCCAACACATGAATCCTGTAATGCAATGCCTTTATTACTCAGTCCAGTCTGCTGACTTGAAAATGTTACAACAAACCCTCGGGTTTTTAGATCAAAATAGCTAGAGAAATGTTCAGTAATCTACCCTTTATACTTCGAATTATGAAGTATTTATACAAAAAACTATTACAAAATATCCTAAACTGTTTAGGAATTATTCAAGGAAAAAGAAATATCTTCATGCAAGAAGAAGAGACATATATTTAATTGATGCAAGTTGTCCCTCTTTTATTGTTTGTTGTTTTGATCTTTTGTTGTTTTCTCTGTTTGGTTGTTTTCTACGCTGACTTTCCTTTTACTCTGCCTTTGACTGATACTCTCTGACTTAGTTGATTTGTTGTTTTACCTTCACTGCTCTGTATTCATTGTTTACCTTGCATTTTTACAATAAATCATTTCTCCTTTTTGCTTATGAAATTCAATATGATCTATAAGATGGACATTCTTGGCCAAAACTTCAAATTTTGTCTTGTTGTAATCTGCTGATGACTTAGGCCGTAAACTGTAGGATGCAGAAAGGTCATTTGCATTTTCCCTTTTTTAATTTCAAAAGCTGAAAGTAACCTATTCTGATTACTAACAGTCTATTTGAAACACTGTGCATAGATTTTAGCTTTCAATGCCTCATTTCTCAACTTGATTTATTTATACTTCTCCTTTATATCTTTTTCTTTATCCATTGGTTTGTTGGATGAAGAAACTTCAATACTAAGCTGCTTCTGAATAATCTGAGTATTGGAGGTTGATGGTTGATGAGTTTCCTCTAAAACTGTTGGAGTTGTATTCTCTTTAACCATTGTGTCAGTATCAATGATTTCAAGTGTCTCAACTGTCTCTTCTTGCTCATTTATAGGATTTAGCTTAGGCTTCTTCCTGTACATAATTTCAAATCTGTCATGTGTTGTATTTATGCTTGAGCAAGAACCTTCTTCCCCGGTCTTTTCTACATTTTTGTCCTGTAGGGCTGGAGTATGCAGAATGGAACTAGTATCCATTTGTTTTTCCATATCTATCAAGGTATTTTCCAACCACACTGACTGGTTGGCATATATTTCAATTTCAGGCCTGGACTCATGCATAAAAGGGCTCAATTTGAACTTGAGTCTTAGTTTGTTTATAACTCCTAACGGATCATACTGCCATTTGAAGCTATTGGTGAACTTCATTTCCTGTAAACATTTTTCTGCTTCTTCTCCAGCTTCCCTATTATTGCAGATAAAAGGACCAAGCTGGTTTTTTATTTTGAACTGTGTTTTCTTCCTAGCTAATAGAAAATTCACATCATCTGAATTTATAATCTACCTGATATATTCTAATGCAAATATCCTCATGGGGAGATATTTGGGAAGCTTACAGGGAGAGAGTTAGCATCCATACACCTTAATTTCAGTGCGGTCCTGGTGTAAATACCAATCTCTTATTCTACTGTTTTTAGACAACTGTAGAACTTTCTTTATCTCATCACTAATCCTGGGTTGATTTCCACTGCTTAGCGTGTTAACCACTGGGTGAACAAATGAATCAATGAACTCTTTGTAGCTGAAAACAATGGAATATTTTTTAAATCAAGAGTGTCCAAAATATAATAGACCTAGGATTTCCCTTAGTGTCCAGCTTTTCAATGTTGACTAAAAACCTGTCTGATTGGAAATATAGGAACATGTGGAACACTACTAAAGAGTATTTTAATACTCTTTCATCTGGAAATCTAATCAATTGATCATGGACTCTATCTGCTAAGAACTAGGAAAAATTGAAAACTGCAGCAAGATGCTTGCGTGGCCAAACAATAGAAAGGAAAGCAAGTATAGGCTCATCTACATGCTCATCAGTGGTATATCCTAGAATACAAGACATCATGGTTACAATCTGTCTTGCCCTCTCATAGAAATGGTGGCAGTGTATGGAGCACTGTCTGTAGGGATATGAGACTCTTCTAAGATGAAAGTCTGGAAAATTTGAGATCTTTTGGGAAGGTCTAGCTTTAGGTATAGCTCAAGTAGGTTTTCAATAGAAAATGGGGTTTCATTAGGCTTTGGTTGGATCTGCAACATCTCATTATTGACTCTGCAGTGATTGTGAATAAATGTAACCTGCTGGTTAGGAGAGACTATGGCTCTTTGACTTGGGATATAGCAGAGTTGGCATAGGTGGATGATTTCAGGGAACTGGTATACCTGTGGGAACAAGAATTTGGTAAATTGGATTCCCATAACTGAATATCATCACTGTGGTTGAGGAATTTGTCTTTACTCCAGTAGTGGAGTTTCAATAGATGGCTAGGGGAGGTTGTGTCTTTGATTTGGAAATCTATGTCAGTCAATGGGAGGTGGTCAATGTCCAGGTGAGGGGTTTGTAGGGGTTTTGCATTCAAAATGCTCTGGGAAGCCATAGTTTTGTTTATTTTTTTGAATTAATATTTATCTAGCTTAAGGAGTAATCTTAGGACCTCCAGAACAGTGTGAAAGGTAAACACTGTCTGCAGAAAAAGGGTTTTTTGGATGCATAGTGGATTTCTTTTCTTTGGCAAGGTTTTTGATTAATTCAATTGATTAAAATTTTATAAACATTGTGCAGAGCTTAAGTACAGAGCCTTTTTGGTACTCTCGGGAATACCTGGAAAAACGAAGATTTGGTCTGTAGTCAGGGTTCTGTGGGAGCGGTGAAGGCTTTCAGAGGCTTCAATTGACTTTATGCAGCTTCAAATTGGAGTCTGCAACGTCTTGTGGTTGTAAATGGGTTAAAACGGTTGAGCAGAGGTTCCAGGTGTTATAATTGGTTGAAAAAGGTTCTTGGAAATGGAATAACAGTGAAAAGGGTAGAAAGGCCGGCTTTTTGGTTTTTAACCAACAATAGTTAACTTTTGGCACATGGTTAATGTTTGACCAGTAGGCAGTTTCATTTTACACAAGGAAGCGGTATTATGGCTTATCGCACCGCTTTTGAGTGTAGGGCGGTATTTTTTCAAAGGACGCGATACAACGTGGGGCTGCCATGTAGCAAAAGGTCAATCGGGCAAAACCATGAATCTTGTGTGCTTCTAGGATGCTAAAGATCGGACTTGGGAGCACCCGATATGGGATGTGGACCGTCAGATCTACAGGTGGGTGATCAGAGCGTTATCGTGTGGGGAGGTTGCGAGGGATGAGTCGGGGATTGATTGGCGGGGCTGGGGAATAAGTGGTACGACGAGTTAAATATATACAAAGTTTTAGTGAGGGTCGAGGAGTTATAAAGTGGGGGGCTTTAAATATATAAAGCGGGATTATAGGTTAGAATAATATAAGGGTTGAGTTAAAAGGGTATCGGGGAGGGTTTTTTAACGGGGCCCGATACATTTAACTTTTTAAACTTAGGATAAGGAGGTTTTAGTGGGTTTACAAGGGAAAATGATATGAAATAAGGGGAAAGGTAAAATGAAGGGGTAGGGATATTTTTACAAGGGGAAATGAAGAGGGAAGGGTCCTTTGGAACCAAGAAGGGGAAAAACATTAGGGAATGAAAAGTAATGAAGGAAAATTAATAATTTATAAATGTAAGGGGTTTAGTGAAATGAAAGGACATTAGTGAATGAGTTTTAGTATTCAGGCCTAAAGTTATATAGAACTTTTTAGGGTAAATATCCAAAGTAATATACAACTTTTGTGAATGTCCTTTTTCTTTGATAATTCTTCATGCACATGAAACATAAGATTGAGCATGATGAAGGTGCATTTGAGCTAGCAACCTTATGCGTTCCAAAAGCTCTTTTACCTACCCTTTATTTACCCTAACATTTTATCTTCATTCATTGAGTGCATTTGAGCTTTCTAGCCCTTTATTTCTATTTCTTTGATAAGCAAACTATTCTAATCTTATAACTTCCAATGGCTTAAATTAAATTGTTGAGCTCATTATTTATTTTCTACCTAACTATTGATCTGCCAAAATTAAACAGTTTGGCTAGATCTTTATTTTCTATTTATCAACATGAAATTTAAAGCATGAATTTATCAAGAATAAACTATTTGACCATCATAGATTGTGGCATTTTTGACAAGCTGCATACAATCTTATTTTTCCAAGTAAACTAAAAAGTAGTGGCATTTGAATTTGCATCACTTTCAGAATCTATTTTTTATCTCTTTTTGGTGGGGTTCATATTTTATTTTCTTTTTTTATCATTTTCTTTTAGTCCTTTGATTTTTCTTTTAGGACTTACCCTCTCTACTTTTCTTTTTTTTTAATATGGGAAAACATTTTTCATAAAGCAAAAGTATGTACAATATTACAAGACTGATCATAGCCAATTCAAAATAATGAATCCTATCATTATAGGACCCTAACAGTGGCTCCACATGGGGATGGCATTTTCTGGTGAAATGTCAAGAACTTTAAGATCAGTAGCCTTTGAAACTTTCATTGTGCTTACCTTGTGACTGCTTTTCTATGATCTTCTTTATTCATACATATGATGCTACACCTTTCAAAGCTTAGGGCCTTTTCTTCGGGCTTCAGCCTCAAAAGATAATCATCCAATCCAATCTAAACTTTGCAATGTTATGTACAATGAGCAAAGTAAACAAAGGAACTAATGTTAATCTGGGGACGAGTAATGCTTCAGCATTCTACCAATGACTGGTCCACCTGGTAGACCTGTTCCATGTAACTGCTTAAGAAAAATGCATTGTTACCTCTGTAACCATAAATGATATAAGGGCCTTGCCATGGGAAATCAAATTTTCCATGTTTACCCTTTTCTTCTCTTCTAGAATCCCATTTGAGCACTTTATCACCTATGTAAAAATCATCATTTTGGTTTTCTTGTCAAAAATATTTTTGATTTTATCTTGGATCACTTGGGATTTGACATAGACTTCTTCCCTAGTTTGCTGCAAATGTATTGTTTGATTTATCCTCGTTCGGATATCATTGGATTCTACCTGCAGTTCTTGGATCATCTTTGTCACTGGTACTCCTAAAGAGGATGTAAAAACAACATCCATTCCATATACTAGTTGTTAAGGAGATGTACCAATAGACTTTTTGTAGTTAGTGTGTCTGCCCATAAGGCATTAACAAACTTTTTGTTCCAGGTCTTCTTATTGTCTTCTAATAGTTTCTTGATGATATTAACCAGGATTTTGTTTGAGGATTCTGCAAGTCCATTACCTTGAGGGTAATAGGTTGTGGAATGGCCAATGGTAATGTGATATCTGTTACAAAAGTCTCTCTTGGATTTGAAAGCAGTTGCATTATCAGTAATGAGATTTTGTGGGCATCCAAATATTGAAAGGATATTGTTTTCAAGGAATGAGATGATGATAATATCTATGGATTGTCTAGAGGGATGGCTTCTATCCATTTAGTAAAGTAATCAATGACTGTCAAAATCCATTTATGTTGGCTGAAATGAGATTTCTGTGGAGATGGGTTTGAGGGGTAAAGTTAATAGCTTTTTCTTGCCTTCAAAGATTTGGCATTTGTGACAGGAGGTCACATATTTCTTGACATTTGCAAAAAGGATGGGCCAATAAAAGCCAGCCCTTCAAATCTTATCAGCAGTTGTTTT
The DNA here is from genome assembly GCA_000404065.3 of Pinus taeda. NCBI lineage: Eukaryota > Viridiplantae > Streptophyta > Pinopsida > Pinales > Pinaceae > Pinus > Pinus taeda. The sequence goes on along the minus strand of APFE031468741.1, from coordinate 215,519 downwards.
CCAGTATAGGTGTCCTCCACAATCTCCTGCATGAAATTCTTGCATAACTTTGTTAGCTTCATCTTTTAATAAACAATTTAACAAAATGTCACCATTATCTTTCCAAAATAAAGCATTGTCCATGAAACATTATTTCACTGATTTCATTTTCAAGAATCTACCTTTAGTTCTAGATAAACCAAGAGGAGCTTGTAAACTTAGTAAAATAAATATGATATATGTATACCAAGGTGAATCTAAAAAAGGTTCACTGATCTGTGGAGTCGCCATCTCTTCCTGATCATCTAGAGCACCAATGAAATTTATATTTATGGCCTCACAGTTCGATTCAGCGATGAGTTTAGCTAAACCTTGGCCTTTGATTAGTTTTGTCAGCTTTATTTCAATATTATATTCCAAAATAGTGGCAATGGAGTTGCCTCTCTTTCCTTCAAGGCCATTCTCTGTTAGAATGTCCTTTACTACTGAATTTGGAACATATGCAATAATGTGTGAGTATAAAATGTACACTCTGTAATCTTTAATAGTCTTCACTAAAGCAAGTGCTTGTTTTTCCATTATATTATACTTTAGTGTAGCATCTCTCAAAGATTTGTGGAAAAATGCAATAGGCTGCTCATAACTTGATCATTCCTTTGCAACAAGACTGTTGTCATACTGTGTTCTGAAGCAAAAGAGAAAATTATAAAATCTTTTTTTGAAATCAAGACTTATGAAGATAGGTGTTTTAGTAAGGGCCTCTTTGATTGCCTCAAAAGACTGCTTAGCCTCTACTATCCACTTAAGTGTTGAATCTTTCTTGAACATGTTATTAAATTCTCTTATTAGTTCTACTAAGTTAGAAATGAATCTTCTAAGAAAATTTATTTTACCTAAGAATGATTGCAATTCTTTAATGTTCCTAGGGTGTCTGATGTTTAGGATTGCCTCTATTCTAGCTGGATTCTAATGCCCTCTTTTGAAATTATGTGTCCCAATGGTTTACCTTCTTCTAGCCCAAAGAGTGTTTTTTTGGGATTCAAAGAAATGCCAAATTTTCTACATTTAATAAAAACTCTTCTCAAATGATTGTTCATTATCTGATTTGGAAAACACTGTGATATCACCTTGGTAAACAACTAAAAAGTCATGGATTTCTTTTGCAAAAGCTATGTCCATTATTCTTTGGAATGTTACTCTAGCATTCATCAATCCAAAAGTCATTTTCAAATATGTGATATCATCTTGGTAAACAACTAAAAAGTCATGGATTTCTTTTGCAAAATCTATGTCCATTGTTCTTTGGAATGTTGCTCTAGCATTCATCAATCCAAAAGGCATTTTCAAATATGTGATATCATCTTGGTAGACAACTAAAAGGTCATGGATTTCTTTTGCAAAAGCTATGTGCATTGTTCTTTGGAATGTTTCCCTAGCATTCATCAATCCAAAAGGCATTTTCAAATACATGAAAGTACCTCAGGTAGTGGTAAATGTAGTCTTTGCTTGATCCTCTGGCTGAACTAAGATTTGGTTGTATCCAGAGAATCCCTCAAGTAATGAAATTCTAGATGACCCTACTACCCTCTGGAGAATATGGTCCATTTTAAGAAGGGGATAGTTATCCTTCAGGGATACTTTGTTCAAGTTTCTGAAATCAACACAGAGTCTGATTTCTCCTGTTTTCTTTTTAGTGGTAACTAAATTAGAGACCCAATCTGAATATCTAATTGGTGTTATGATTTGTGCCTCACACATCCTTTTTACTTCTTTTCAATTAATAGCATAAGAACTGGATTAATTCTCCTAAGCTTTTGTTTGAAGGGTTTATGATCTTCTTTTATGGGTATTTTATGTTGAATAATGTTGGTGTCATAAGACTTAAGGTCGTCTTCATAACTCCAAGGAAATACATCTTGAAATTCTTTAAACAAACTTATGTATTTCAGCTTTTCCGCTGTAGGTAATGCTTTGGATAATTTAATAAGCTTAGGTTTTTCTTTAGTTCCTAGGTTGCGTTCTTCTATGTCTGATCTTAAAGCCTCCATTTTTGGTTTTCTAGCCACATCATTTGAACCAAACAAATCTTCTAATGGGACTAATCCCTTGGGCACAAAGTTATTTTTAAGGTTTAAAATCTCAAAACCATCATTAACTATTTCTTCTATTTCTATTTTTTCTAAGTTATCTCCTTCTACTTCAGTGAATTTAGTGGGTTTATTTACATCCACAACATTTATATCTATCCCACTACCTATGATGTCATCTATGTACAATCAGTATCTATGTTACAGTTTTGGAATTCTCCCTCAGCATTCATAAAATCATAGATTTGAAAATCTTGTGAAAAATTCTGCCAATATTTAAGATTATCAGGTATAACATGCATGTGTCTTACCTTTGTAGTGTACTGGTGATTGGGCTGAAAAGGTAATCTGCAAGTGCTAGCAAAAATAGCCAAATTGTGAGCTTGCATGTTCTGTTTCCCAAGAATAACAGAAAAATCAATTTCAAGAAGTCCTTAATCAGATCTAGAACAGTTTCTCTATATTGGCTAAGTCTAGGATTATTCACAGAATACTCTCCTCTAATTTGTTTTATGATCAATTCCGAGTCTCCCATGATAGAAAATCTCTTGGCTGCAAGGTTTCTTACAATTTGCAATCATAAGATCAAAGCGTCAAAATCTTCCATGTTGTTTCTGCATTTAAAGTTTAATCTAAAGACATGACCTTCAGAATGATTATTTTCCATGTTATGAATCCAAACTCCTGCACCTGCTCCTAATCTATTCATTGAACCATCAATTTCTAGGTGCCACCTAGATTCATGAAATATATTATCATTGTCATGTTCTTTATGTTCTTGTTTTACAACTATGTTGTTGTCTTTTTCAGTGTCTAAATTACATAAAATGAAAGAATCCATATCAAAATGTAGTATGTACAAAATAAATAAGATAGTTATGTGGTTTATCTGTACTACTGACCATGTATTTCATTAAGTTTTCTCTATAAAACTTTTTGGGTTGATCAAATACTGAAATTGTGGCACAAGACATGTCTCACTATAGAGATCCCTGCAATTTTGCTCCCCATGAGCAAGATAATAGCATTCCATACTTTGGAGGGATGTCAACAACTACAATTTCCATGACAATACTCTTACCTGGGTATTGAACTAGACTGGCGCACAAGTCTTTTATTAGGCCCTGGCACTCAACTTTACTTGAATCAAAAGAGAAAAGATCTTTGTATGGTCTAGTTATATCTAAATCCAATGTTTCCATGATTACTTTAGGCATTAAATTGTGAGATGCTCTTAAATCTAACATAGCATTGTGTAAGATTTGATCATGAATAGTCAAGCTAATGTAGAATGGACGAATACCACTTTGTTCATGTTTTCCATTTACCTCAGGACCAAATATTAACTCTGGTTGGTCATCATTTAGATTAACAGAGTCTTCTCCTTATCTATATTCAGTGTTTCAATTATTTGGGCTTTGTAGGAATCATTTTTTATCAATTCTGTTAAAGGAACTGATATTTTCAATTTGGCAATTTCAGTTTGGATATTAAATGGACTCTGTGTTTTGCCTAACTCAATAACTTCCTCCTTGGAAATTGGAGTTTGTGTAGTCTTTTCTTTCTTATTTTCAGTTGGTAATTTAGTTTCTATTTGGGTATCCATTGTTTTACTATTTTAGATTCTTTGATTTGGAATAGTTTGGGAGGTAGTTGAAATCTGAATAGCATTTGAAGCTTGAGTATCATTTGATTTTTGGACATCTTTTGTAGTTTTAACAGCAGCTGATTTTTGAATATCAGCTGAATTTTTAACTAGAGTATTTGTAATGTCTAAAAATTTTGGACTGGCTGCAATCTTTGGAGTGAAAGTTTTTTGGGTTTCTCTAGAGAGAATTTGCAGCATTTTGGTTATAGGAGCTCCCACTATTTTCTTAGTCTTAGTTTGGACAGTTTTATTAGTAGGGGCTTCTATGTTTTTATTACTCCTAAGGTTATATTGCTTATGAACTTCATTAATGGCAAACTCATAACCTTCTTTATAATCAAAGGACTCTCCAGATTGTAATTGTAATTGTTGTAACATGCATAATTCATGTTCTTCTTGGGTAAGAAAAATAGTATTACCATCATTTATTTCCATTAAGTTAATATGAGTGTCTTCATCTTCATTTTGGTGAGAACTTTCAGCATAGTTTTCTTGGAAAGGTGGTCTAATCTGTTGATCAAGTGGCCCTTCTTTAGGCTTACCAGTATTTTGATTCTTCCTAAAGTTTGGATTTCTTATTTGAGGACCTTGTTGTTGATTATCCCATTGTGGTTTTCTTTCCATAATTTCTAATCTATCCACTAACTTTTCTAAACTTTTAGCCAAAGTATCTATCTTAACATCTGAAGTAGATGGTTCTTCCTTAATGGTTTCTCTCCTCTCATTTCTCGTTCTAGCTCTTTTAGCCAACAAGTTAGATTCTACACTAACTGTATCACTTTGCATCTGTTCTAGAGTTGGAGGATTTCTTTCTCTAGATTGGTAAGACATATCAGTGTCAAAACCATCAGGAAATTTGATAAGTGCTAACTCTGGTGGAGGTTTGATATTTTCAGGGATTGCATTATAAATACTATCAAACCTAGTACAATAGTCCTAAATAGATTCATTAGGAGCTCTTCAAATGTTTTCATATTCAGAAAATATTTGTAAAGGATTTTTCTTCCTTTCCCATCTATTGATAAACAATCTATGGAAAGCATGTAAATCAGCAATATGATGAGCAGGTAAACCTTTAAACCATTTCCTGACATCTCCTGCTAGTGTTTGTGCAAATAATCTCATTTGAACATCTTCTTCATCAATTTCATGTAATTCAAAATAATCATTCATTTTATTTACATGTTGTTTTGCAGTATATTGACCAGTCCCATCAAACTGAAAGATTTTACATTGATAGTCTTGGGGCATGGCATGTACTTGAGATGGTAAGGTCAAAGGAGCATATCTAGCAGCCAAGGCTAAGATTCTAACTTGGCTAGGACGTAAAGTGGTAGCGCTTGAAGATGAACATGAAGGGCTTACAAATGAGCTTGAAGTATTTGGAGATGGAAAAAACTATAGGTTGAAGAGGAAGATTGGGGATGAATGATTCTATGGAATGAAGTGTAGTGGAAATAATAGATGAGGTAGTACTAAATAAAGATGAATTTACAGACTCTGAAGGAATGGTAGAAGGCTTAGGAGTATCAGCAATTAGGGAAGCTAATTCAACTCACTGTTAAAAATAGGCTTCGTCTATGTGTCTTATCAAATTTGAGGTTAAAGCATCAAGTTTGTCAAAAGTGTCTAAAACATGTTGGTCTAAATAAAGATGTATAGTATTCTTCTTTGATTCAATAAATTGAATAAAAGGATATAGTATCATGGACTAAAGTTTCAGATTTGATACGAAACAATGAATGCTCAAATGATAAATCAAATTGAAGATCCTATAAGTTTGATAACCCTTTAGGAAGTGAATTTGCTTTGGTTCGCTGACTAATGCTTTCTTGACTTTCTACTTTATTGTTTTTTCTCAATATTTTGTCTGGATTATCAACAATTATAGCAGGGTTTGGATCTGGATGTGCTCTGGTACAGTATGTTCTTTTGGAAGCCAGAATTTTAATTTCTTAATTTTTTTTTTAATGAAACCTTTGACAACCCTAAAATGGCCTTAACGTATAAAGATGATATTTAGGATTTCCTTTAAGGTTTATTGAACTGAGGATTGATTCCCCAGTATGGTCACCACTATGTTATCACTCTAAAATTTCCCTAGGGTTGTCATGTTGTATTTAAAGAAATGATAGAGGTAACCACAAACCTACTTTTGAGATCAGGATCTAGCCTTCCTAATGCTCAGAGAGGGCTCTCTCTTAGTGATTTAAATTTGTTGGATTAATTGATTTTAGGCTAGTTATTTAAGCTTGGTTGGTTTTTGATTTGATTTGGTGGTGGAATCACTGATTTAGATGGATAGATAAGTGTCTTTTTACCATTGGGTCATGGAGTCCAAATGTCAAGAAAACAACACTGAATAAAATTCTAAAGATAGTGCTCACAGGGAAAGAAGCTAAGTAAGTTCAGATCTTTTAGGCTAGATGGTGAAATGGTTTTTCAATCGGGGTCAAGGAGCACTAAAGGATTCCTCAAACTGGATAATGAAGGAAATGAAAGAGGTCAATCGAAACTAGGGAGCAATGAAGAATTCCCTACTCTAGATATCAGAAGAAAACATCAAAATGAATAATTGTTCAAGACAGAGTGTACTTAAACAAATTATGTAGCTACATTCCAGTGATTTCATTTAAATTGGAAAATATATATGTTTGTGAAATACTCAAAAAAATAACAACTTAACAAATGAAAGATACTTCACTGAAGTGGCCCAACACATGAATCATGTAATGAAATGCCTTTATTACTCAGTCCAGTCTGCTGACTTGAAAATGTTACAATAAACCCCTAGGTTTTTAGATCAAAATAACTAGAGAAATGTTCAGCGATTCACCCTCTATACTTCGAATTATGAAGTATTATACAAAAAACTATTACAAAATATCCTAAACTGTTTTAGGAATTATTCAAGGAAAAAGAAATATCTACATGCAAGAAGATAGATACAGATATGTAACTGATGCAAGTTGTCCCTCTTTTATTGTTCGTTGTTTCGATCTTTTGTTGCTTTCTCTCTTTGGTTGTTTTCTACGCTGGATGCCCTTTTACTCTACCTTTGACTGATACTCTTTGACTTAGTTGATCTGTTGTTTTACCTTCACTGCTTTGTATTCACTATTTACCTTGCACTTTTACAATAAATCATTCAACTTTTCCCAAGTCTCTACATCTGGTAATTTAATATTTACCATTTTTCTGTAGACTTCATCAATTTCTATGTATTTTGCCAAAGTGGGCTTGTTTATAAAAAGATGTTTTACCTCATGCTGGAGGTAAAAGAGGTTCTCAAAAGTATGGTAAAGGACTTTTCCTATAGGCATCCCTTTCATAGAAGAATTGTTGGCTTGTTCCTTTGCCACTTCTCTGATTATCTTATCATAGTCTTCATGTGGCATCAACCTATCATTAATCACCAATGGATTAGGTAGACCTTTCTGCCTCAAAGCATCAAATTTCACCATAAACCTAGCTATTGCTAGCTCCATTGTTTGGCACTTCTCCTCTAGTTGCATCATCAAGTTCCTTTTGGTGATTACCTATTTTACCTCTAGTATAGTCTCAGTTCTGTCAGCTATTCCAAGCTCCTGCAATTCATACTTGTTCTTTGAGTTAAGGAACTGGATTATTCTTGAGGCTTCTTCAGGCTTATTCCCAAGTTCGGCTCTAACCCTTTGAATTCCAGCCTCTTTGACCAAATCATTTTGTTCAAATATCACCTGTATAGATGGCCAAATATCATTGACTAAGTCAATGATATTGGCCCATAAAAGTTGTTTTGCTTGGGCTAGTAGCTCTTTCAGTGTTAATTCCTTCTCTAACTTCTGTAACCTTTCATTCAACCTGTTTGATTTCTGTGTTTCATTCTTATGAATGATTTGAGCCAATTTCTTTTCATCCTCTAGACCTTTTATTTGGTCTTTAAGTCTATTTATTTCATTTGTTTGGATGGACATATCTTCCATGACTTTGATTATCTTTCTTGCTTCATCACTAAGATGAGTTGTTGTTGTTGCATGTGAGTGCACGTTTGTGCCATGGCCCAGGTAGGTTACCGTGTGATGGTGGGCTGGACATGCTTCCATTACTATGTTACTGCGCAGGTCCATTACTACGTTACTGCGGCAGGTTCACATGATCTGCGTTTCAAAAAGCCTCTGCCTCTGGACGGTTGTTTCTGTAAAACCCACGGTGTAGTTCGGCTTCTGCTACCTTCAAATCCAGATATGAGGGCCTTAAGAATACAAACAACATAGGCAGCAACAGTAGTTTGATCATTTTTCTTGCAAATAAAACCATGATTTTAACAGCAACAATGAGAAACTAGATGATTCCTTGTAGTCACACGCGTTGGCAACAGGTCCGTGGATGTGTACCGGGCATTTGCTATAGATGAGTGACAAATCTTTAGATTAGTGACAAATCTGTGGGCTAGAAAACTAGGTTCAGGTCGATGAAAGCTCTTAACCAGCACAAACCCCACAAATCAGGTTCAAGCCGAGGAAAGCTCTTAACCAGCACAATAAATTGTGATAATTGCTCTTAACCGAAGTTCAAGCTGAGGAGAACTCTTAATAGCTGCATACATAGCTGCATAGTTGCTTACATGGTTGTGATACTGACAATATGGCAACATCAGTTTCGACATCAGTTTCATCTGAATAAGGTAATCATGAACCAAGTTGTTGAATTGAACTAAGTTGTCGAATTTAACTAAGCTGCTGAATTTAAACATTGATATGTAATCTATGTTTTTGGAAGCTTACCATAGTCATTAGAAGTTTACCGAAGTCATTGTCCATTAGAGTCATTGTCCATCACCTAGGTAACCTGACTAAGCACCACCACCTGAGTAAGCACCACCAGCACAAGCGTATGTGGTAGGGTGATATATATCTGGTAGGGTGAGACCATTGTTTCTAAACCTGGCCGACTCGGAACCGACTCGACCGAGTTGGTCCGAGCCGGTAAAAAAAAAATTCAACTCAACCTTTAGACCGGTTCGGCCGGCCGGCTCGGCCAAGTCCGTATCAACTAGGTTGGGTCACAGACAGCGGCCAATGAACCCCCAAAAACGCAATTTTTTATATTTTTTTATGTTTTTTTTGAGTGTGGGGGACTCCAAATGGTTTTATTAATTGGTTAGTTGGTCTTTGGGATCCATTCCCCTCTCCCAAAGCCTATTTAATCCACTCAACTCCTCTCATTCTCTCACAACCATCTCATGCATTTGAGTGAGAGTTTGTGAGGAGTTGTTGAGTTTGTTTTTGGAGCAGTAGTGAGGAGTCTTGGGAAAGCATTGTAGCTGGAGTGAGGAGCTTCTTGGGTGGCCATTTGGAGCAGCATTGAGGAGTTGGTTTCTTGGAGCAAGCTTGAGGAGGTAGTTTGTACTTGGAGGTATTTTTTTCACTTGTACAAATCTATTTTTGCTTATTAAATTTTAGGTGCATATTTAGAAATCCTAAAGAGTGTTTTTTGTGAAAGACATGAACATTGAATCAATGTTTTTTTTGTTTCATTTTCAGATTGTTTGCTTTCATTTCCAAGTCAAAAAATGGTACCTAGAGTGAAATATGTTGCTTGGGCATATGTTGAAATGGTTGATAGTCAAATGCATTATAAATTTTGCCATAGGAAAATTAAGGAAGGTCCTGGGGGCATTAATAAGCTGAAACAACATTTGGCAGGGATTAGAGGCCAAATTACTCCATTTACCTCACCAAAAATTGGGGAGATTAGGAAGGAATTGTTAGCCAACTTTGATAAGTTTAAAGAAGATAAGGCTAGGCAAAAAGAGTTAGAGGCTGAAATTGGGAGGAAGAGGGAGATATAAAAAATGATGGCTACCAACCCCCATTATGATTTTGAGGGTTCTTCCTCTATCCCTCGTATTGATGCATCCAAACCTTTCCGATATGTTCCTCCCTCTTTTGATTCTATTCAAGAAAAGGGAAAGGGTAGAATGAAAAAGGGTGATATGAATATCAAAAGTTATTTCACTCCCTCCTCTCAATCAAATGCACATGGTCCTCAAGCTAGTAAAAGTCAAATGCAGCCCACTTTAGATGACCATTGGAAGAAAGAATTGAGGGAGACTGTTTGTGATTACATAGCTAGATGGTGGTATGATGTTGATATACCCTTCAATGCTTCTCATTCACCATATTATGAGCCTATGTTTGATGCCATACATGCTGCTGGAAAAGGATTCAGAGGCCCTACTATGCATGAGCTAAGGGGGTATCGTTTGCAGAAAGAAATTTCATCCATTAATGAGTATTTGAAATATTTCAAGGACTCATGGGCAAGAACAGAATGTACCATCATGTCAGATGGGTGGACTCATCATAAACTTTCTTATCTTCTGCCCACGGGGAACCATGTTTTTAAAATCAGTTGATGCATCTGATAAGGTAAAAGATGGGAAATTGTTGTTTCATCTATTGGATCAAGTTGTTGAGGAGATGGGGGTGGCTAATGTTGTTCAAGTCATCACAGTTAATGCCTCTAACTATGTTCTTGCTGGTAAACTGTTAGAGGAAAAACACAAGACCATATTTTGGACCCCATGTGTTGCACATTGCATAGACCTCGTGCTTGAGGATATTGGAAAATTAGAATGGGTCAAAAACACTGTAGATCATGCCAAAAGCATAACAAAATTTATCTACAATCATTCAGGGATTTTGAGCCTCATGAGGAAACAAACTGGGGGCAGGGATATTATTAGGTCTGCCATCACTAGATTTGCTACTCATTTTTTGACATTAGAATCTATGCTTTCCCAAAATAGAAACTTGCAAAAGATGTTTTCCAGTGATGAATGGAATCAAAGCAATTGGTCTCACAAATTCGAAGGCAAAGAATTGAAAAAGAAAGTTAATGAAGAAATTTTTTGGAGAAAGGTAGCAGAGATTGTGAATTTTGTGGAGCCATTGGTTAAGGTGTTGCAGTTGGTGGATGGGGAAAGATTGGCTATGGGCTTCATTTATGAGGCTATGGATCAAGCAAAGGAGAAAATAAAGAGGGCATACAAGGATAAAGTGGCTAAGTATGGGCCCATTTGGGAAATCATTGATGAAGGATGGAACAATCAACTCCATCGCCCTATACATGCAGCTGGGTATTTTTTGAACCCACCTTATCATTATAAAGCTAAGGATTCAGGAGCTTTGAGGGGGAAGGTTAGAGATGGACTTATTGACTGCATTAATCGCAAGATCCCACTGGAGTCTGATCAGCTGGAGATACACCGACAGGTCACGAACTTCAGTAATGCCTCGGGTACCTTTGAGAAGAACCTAGCAAAGATTGCAAGAGAAGCAGATGAGCCAGGTAAACAAAAATTTCATTTTTCAAATTCTTAATAGTTTTTTTAAATTTTGTTAAATCGTTTATAATTTGAAAGTTGGATATTATTTTTAATTTTGTTGAGCTAGCTCATTACACTACTATGTTTTTTGCAGCACAATGGTGGGAGGCTTTTGGTGGCCATTGTCCTGAATTGCAGAAGTTTGCAATTCATATTTTGAATCAAACTTGCAGTACTACTAGGTGTGAGAGCAATTGGTCTGTCTTTGAAAGAATTTACACAAACAAGAGAAACCATTTGGACCAAAAATGGTTAAATGATCTAGTCTATGTCCAATACAACCTCCGGCTCAGACGCAACCAATTGCTGAACAAAAGACCTAATTCAGATCCCATTGTGTTGGAAGACATTGATCCAATATCAGATTGGGTAGTGGAGAGTCATCCAACAGAGATTGATTCTAATGAGGATCTTGATTTTGATTTAGATAGGGAGGCATCACTCGAACATGATGTTCAGTTGAATGCAGATTCCGATCCACGTGTACTACCAGCCTCAGCCTCACAGCCAACAAGGACTCCAGTTGCAGGGGCTTCCTCTGCTCAGCCACGACAAAAGCACAACCGCAAATCTTCTCTATCTCAACTTGCATCTGCACAACCTGCTAGTGCTACCATTTCTACAGTTGCAGTTGGAGATAATGATGATGAGGAGCCATGGGGCCCCCTGTCTAACTCTGATGATGATCCAGAGATTGATCCACATGATCTTGGATCCTTTGGCAGTAGCTACTAGCTAGTGGCCCAGTAATACTGGTCATAGTTTACTTTTTTTGTAGAGGCCATTTCTAGCCTCCTTGGTTATGTGTTTTTGTTTTGAATCTTTGATCATGTATGTATTGGACAATGCACTAGGTGTCATTTTGATATAATGGATATATTCATGAGCCTACTTTGATCATATGTTGTCTTCCATCTATATTCTAATGCTGTGTGTTTGGAAACATGAATGAAAATCTTTAAAATTATGTTTTTTTATAAAATATATATATATATATAGATTTAATGTATTTTTTACAACGACCGAGTCATTGAAATTGAGTTGGCCGAGTCGATACCGAGTCGGAGTCGGAGTTGGAGTCGACCCTCGGCCGAGTCGGTGTCAGAGTCGGAGTTTTAAAACATTGGGTGAGACAAACAGCTGAACCCATTATGAAAAAACCATTTTCAAACGGGCGAGGATGCTACCTTGGATGCTGCTATCCTTGCTTTTAGTGTTGTTGACTCGTGTATGCATGCTTTGCTGGACTAATGATTGATCATCTAGCCAGTCGTGGGGAAGGAACGTTTGTGCCTACTTGCAAAATACACGAAGGTGCCCATGTTGGTTTAGACAAACACCTTGATGCAGGGCTACTTAGAGATCCGATGGGAAATTCTTGACGCTCTAAGAAAGCTCATGGACTGTAGCATCACACCCAACTTTCCTCTCAGAGGAACAATCACCGCCTCAGGGGATATGGTTTCCTCTCCTACATTGTCGGATTGGTCACCGCTCGCCCCAACTCAAAAGCCCTCTCGCCCGACTGCGACCTGTTGGATGTCATGGAAGATCTCCAGAAAGCCGACTTCGGAAATTGGTGAGGATGGCTTGAATAAACCCATGCTAGGAGATGAAATGAAATGGACCTAGACCTGCTTACTACTTCGACGTTGTGACCTGAAGAGAGGCGGAGCCACGAAAATATATCGTTATGGCACGAATGATAGGAAAGAAAGCGTGTAACCTTACTTAATGACATCTATCAAAATGCATGTCAAAATATTGTTGTAGATTGAATGCACTTTATTTAGTACTTGTCTTCTTTTATAAAATTATAGGTTATGACTAGACTATAGATCTAAATATAGATTATTAATTTGATTAGATATCCATGATGCAACCACAGGATTACTACCTCCTGTATGTATGTGCTGTGAACTTCATTTTCAGCATTTTTATCTTTTCAACTACATGCTCTACATGCTCTCGACAAGATTCAGGGGAAATCATGGATGGGAATCTTTTCAAATCGTGTTGAACAGTCACGGAATACTCTCTTCTTTGCTAGTTGTGCAAAGGAAGTTGTGACTAGTGCACATGTCAATATAGTTATGTCAGACAAGGCATGATTGAAGCACTTGCAAAAAGAAGTGGCCAGGCTTGAAAATGAATCCCTGGGCACTCCGCTCCTGGGAACTCCATTCCCTCTCAGTACATTGAGGCTTTATTGAAGGAGAAATATCTCCAAATTCAGAAGGTCTTCTTACATTTTTCATTAATTATTTTGTGATGTTCACCATGTTTACTGTAAACCTAGCTAATCTACACTCTTTATTTGAACTAGTCAACTCTGTATCCGTGTGGATAAAATTCAGTGATTCTTGCTTTGATGAGGGGTTTGATGTCGCCTAATATTCTAGATGGCCCAAGAGATCAAGAAACTGACTCAACAAAGAGATGCTACACAAAGCCAATTTGAGGACCTGCTTCGGAGCATTGCTAGCAGTCAAGGGTCAAGAAGATGGGTAACTAGTTTTTTTCATCTCTTGAGCTAGATGTAAGCTGTTCTCAGCCATTTTCAGGGATACAAAACTTATTTCTATTTCTCTTTTTTGCTATACTCAATTAATCCCAGTCACTCTCTTGCTCGGAAAATAAACTCTTATGAAGATGAATGTGCAGTGTCGGATGTATCCAGCACAGGGCACGATATGGGTTCAGATGACTTGCAATTTCCTAAGCTGCATAACTCTGACAATGGAACAGCGAGTCAGACAAGCAGTGAAATTTTTTATCAGCAAAGCATTCAAAAACATCAAGAAGAAACTCTTTTACAGTCAGAAGAATTTCAACAATCCTTAGCCTCCACACCCGAGAAGCTTCATGTTAGGGAGTCCACCTCAAATCCCCTACTGTTGGTTCAAGAAATTAGAAAGTTGGAGTATCCGCAGGAGGATCTTGGTAAGGATGCTAGTAGAGCTTTGGCAGCCCTTCAGAAAGAAGTCCAGTGCCTTGATATCGCTCAATCAGGTAAACCCAAGAATGATATAGCATCATCTGTGACAGAGTTTAGAGGAGAAATTCGAGCGTTGCGTTCAAAGGAAGGAAATTCAAGCCCATAAGAAACTGCTTCGAGAAGCCTAGTAGATACAACGCTTAAGGAAGAGATTTCAAGACTGAATGGCTCAGGGGATCTCCACAAATTAACTGATACTGATGCAACAATTGCTGCATTGGAAGAGCAGCTTCATAACGTGCAACAATCCATTGAAAATCTTGTACTTCCTCTTCCAAATGAGGTTAGATTATCAGATTTCAGTAGAGCTCCACAACTAACAAGGAGTAGAAGTTGTATAGCTGAAATAATGACTAGCCCTCCATCCTCTCCCTCTTCCTGGGTGACAGATAGTTTTGGGTATAACGAAAACACTCCACCAGAAACAGCTGGTTGGAAGAGACCCGGGATCTTGAGGAAGAATCTTTTTCATAAAAATGAGGGTAAAGAAGGCAATGTGTTATCCATAGACAGCACTGAAATGCTTGAATGAAGTGCTTCTTTCGACATAAAAAATGTTAAGAATATGTTCAAGGTTGCTGCTGAAGAGAATATTAATAATATTCGCTCTTATGTCACCGAGCTCAAAGAGCGCGTGGCCAAGCTTCAATACCAGAAGTAGCTTCTTGCTTGCCAGGTAAGACTCCAAACTGTTTTCTCTTTAGTACTTTCAAAAAAGAAATCTCTGTTTGATTGGTTAAAACTTAAAAGCTTTCTTTATATCTTTTTCTCTCCTCAATTTCAGCACAAGATTCTTTTGAAGTACAATCCTATTATATATAGTTTCAGGTCTTCGGTCTTTATGCATCTTGCTTGATGTACATTGTATTGGCTGGGGGATTTCATAAGTTATATCATATTCTCTCAGTCTCTCTGAAAGCTTTAGGATGTGTTCACATTGGATTCTCACGTGAAATTTACCACAACCATCCTTTGCTAGAGTATTGTGTTTCATTTGTGGCGTTGTGAGACAACTCTGGAAGAGATCTCACATATATCTAATTTACTTAATATGCAAACGTTCTAGGTTTGGCTTGTTTTTTTCCAAGAAATGGAGTGGAAAGATTACGGAAGTTTGTTTTTGATTTTTTCGTTTGTTCCAGAGTCCTTTTTAATTTGTTTGAAAGGAGGGGCCATGACAAGATAATATATATTTTATGCAGGTGATGGAACTGGAGACAAATGGAAATGTTCAGGATGACAGAAATGTCGATGATGTGAGTCTCAGTCAGTCATCCAAACTTGTACAATCACCTTCCTCCTAGCCTTTGGAATTTGAGAAACAGAGAATGCAAATAATTGAACTCTGGGACAACTGCTACGTCTCCTTAGTTCACAGAACTCATTTTTTCCTACTATTCAAAGGTGATCCTTCAGATGCAATATACATAGAGATAGAACTAAAGAAGTTGTCATTCATTCATAAACATTTCTCTCACAGGGCTGGTAATAGCCCTGCTCACAATGACGATCAGACCACTTCTTTGGCTTCTAGGTAAATCCCTTCCCTTTTTTCAGCATCTGTATATTTGATTATAACAGCCTCTGCCACGCGTTTTATTGTATTGTGTATAGATAATATAATATGCATGATCTTCTATTAATTCTGCCAACTGTTTGCCCAATCCATATGAACAATAAGTTGTGGATTTTGCAGTATTCAAGCTTTGAGGCGTGAAAGAGAAATATTGGCTAGGCAGATGCAAAGGAAACTAACGGCAGCTGAGAGAGAGAACTTATTTGGGAAATGGGGTGTTGTCCTGGACACAAAGCAGAGGAAATTGCAGTTGACTCAGATATTATGGACAGATACCCAAGATTTGGCCCACATCCAAGAGAGTGCTAATAGCCTAATATTGTTGCTAGGCTTGTCGGATTTTGGGAACCGGGACGAGTATAAAAAGAGATGTTTGAGCTCAGTTTTACACCTACGAAGAACAACCAGAGGTTATCATCCTCTGGGTTCCAAGCCATAGCTCTATAGACCTCTGGGATGGATGGAAGATAAATTGAGGAAGCACTTCTGGTGCACTGTGTTCTGTAGAGCTAAGGCACAGGACAAAGTAATCATGTGTCATTAACATGATTGGCAAACACAAATTTCAAACCTGCATTACTGAAAGTGAAACAAAAAAATTGAGAAATAATATATAACCTGCTTGTCAATATTAGTATATGTTAGACAATGGTTTATGACATAACTGTGATAAGTTCGTGTTTTTCCTTGTTTAGAACCTCACATAACTCTTTTTGATGGATGTTATAGCTCACCTATCTACTTCTCACAATAGATATATCCTTTGAAAGCTCCCCCTTCAACCTGTGTGGCTTTATAAGCTGGGGGTTTAATAAAACCAGGGGATTCCAATAGCCAATGATCTCCCTCCACTTCCTGCTAGTTATTGTTTTATCTTGAAAATGGGGAACTTATAAATATCATAGCTTGAACCTGAATTTGTAATGCACATGATTTATCTAACCATTCATGCACTCAAATCTGGTAATCCACACATTCTCTAGTTTGAGTAGGGGGGGATGATGATTCGATCTTAGCGTCCCATAATTGGAAACGACTCCATTAATGAGTGGTGATTTATGATGGATTTTGGAAGTTCAAATTAACGTTTCAAAACAATTTTTTTAAATTTTCCCATCAAACAAACAAATTCATGAATGATCGTGTAAGAATCCTTGTCAAACATGACAAATTGATGTGGGAGGTATGATTGTGCCTAGGTCCCTTATACTATCATTGATGTACTGTCATATTTTCAAATGTCCAATTAATGATGCATTTGTGTTATTCACTAAACCAAGGGTCCCGGTCTATGTTTTTATGAATTCTAGGGCATCAAACAATTTTGTATGGTTGTTAATTCTTTTTCATTGGAGAATTGGTCTATGCCACTCTTTGTACTCCAGAGAACAATGCGAAAGGATATTCCCAATGCAGCTTACATTTATGGAAATGTCTCAAGCATCCCAAGCTTTCCAATTGCCATTGCCATTTGCCCCATTTAGTTGGCGACATTCGGTGCACCCAAAGAACCTGCTGCCACAGTGTGAATCAGAGACTGCTGTGATGACAGTTTCAAGTTAGATACTGCGAATGATTGTTGTTCTGTTAAAATCTTAGTTTGTGGAGGAAGAATCTCCTATTGAAATGGTTGTGACAGAACCATCCCCTCTCAGCTTAGGGGAATTGAGGCCTTTTAAGCGGGAATGAAATTGGGTTTGTAAAGCCAAGTTCAGTTTTTCTGTAAGTTACGAGGACAAGTTTTTGACAAATTTCTGGATCCTTCTCTAAATACATGAGAAGGGTTAAAATACTACTTTCTAATTCTATTAATAGTGTCTTTACAAAATTTAGGATGTGGTTTTCAAATGACCTTCCTTTTTCTAATCTAATAAAAAGAAAAATAAAAATTCTAAAATAAGGCTACTTCTGAACTTGGTCCTTAAAACTGCAAGTGTTCATCATGGGTTTGAGAAGAGTCGGCTGGCTGATTTCTGCGCTGAGTTGGGCTTCGAAAACAGAATCTATGAGAGCTGGCACTACTTTTTTGGCAGCATTTATGATGCATTTCACAGTCATCCATTGACTATGTGGCTTGACCAAGTATGCCCAGTAACACTCCCAATTTAACCTGATCAATGCTTGGATCGCTTTTCCCTTTTCCTGCACCTTCTGCTTCCATTCTGCTTCCAGTCGTAGTTTATTTGGTAGGTACCCCGGGGTGGTCTCTTCAATTAAGTTGGCCCTGTGTAAATTCTCATTTACACAGTCGCTAAGAATGTTTGCTTGCATGGTCGCTGTCTTCGCTGCTTGTTCCGCCTGCCTGATTTGATCGTCCCATTTATTAAAGAGAAATTCTTTATGGCTCTCGTTTATTCTGGGTGCACTTGCTCTTTTCCCTTCCTCTTCATCCTGCCAAGCTAAGTATTTCGTCACTCGTCTGTCACTCTGATCATAGTCACTTCGCAAATCCACCACTTGATTGGTGATTTTATCGCTCAGCTCGCAATAGTGACTCCACTGTGATATCGTATGTCCCAACTCTTCCTGTTGCTGCAGAAGTTGCTCATTTAAGTCAATAGATTCTGAAACAAATTCGGCAAGCTTAGGCTCGTCTTTATGCATTTCTTGTAAAATTTGCAACTGCTTTCCTTTCTCATCTAGACTTCTTTGATAGCCTATCTGCATCTGCTGAAAGTCTTCCTGCAACTTCTTGAGCTGTTTGGATGCTTCAATACTAGCACTGGCTTGTTGTAACTATCGTTGTAGTAGCTGTATTTGATTTTCTTGTTCTTTCAACAGTTGCTGAACTTCTGATGCCTTTTCAATAGTTGCAGAAGCATATGCTACTGCGATCTGAGACAACTTAGTGAGATTTTATGTCGGGTTATTGTTGGGGTCTTTCCATAAGACGTCCAAATGTTCAGCGTCTTGTGACAGTGTACTTTCTAGTTTTCTTTTCTTCCTTTGTCTCCTTACAATTGCTTTATGTTGGGGACTATAGAATACATCCAGTGGGGGAATTTCTTCTACATCAAGTAGAAGCTCAGAAGGTGGAGCGATAGAAATGTGCTCCGTTTCTGTGACACTGCTGACTATGGTCGAAACCACTTCTTGCGCTATCTGTGTATTGGTCACAGGTGTTTTTGGGGCTTGCCCTTCAAGATTGATCATCTCGTTGAAGGTTTCCCATTCTTTGTCCAATTCTGTTGTGACGAGTGGCGCTTTAATGACGAGAGGGGGGACGTCTCTTGGCAGTGAGGCGATAACTTGCTGTTGTGACATTGCACTTGACTGAGCTGTATCTTTAGTTTTTTCTTCGCTTTTTCCTTGGTCGCTTCCAGACCCTTTAGAATGTTCAGGCACTCCTTGCGCAGTGTTAGATTTAGATTTGGAAGTGCTAGAGTTTCCACTAAGGCTGACACTTGGAGTTGGTTCTCTGGTAGGCAGTCGTAGTTTCTCTAGAGGAAAACTGGCCAGCCTTCTTTCTCTGTATAACATGAATCTTTGGAGGTCATCTGGAGACAACTTCGACCGAGCTTCCCGCAAAATTTCCTAGAGTGAGCTTCTACTCTGAAACAAATCATCAAACAATTCTTTCTTTCCAACGAATACTTTTATTTTGAAGTTCGTTGTGAAATCTTGGGCAACATCATTTGGGTTGAATGGCCTTGCTGGGAATTTAAATAATTGTAGACACGTCACATTCTCCACTTCGATGAAAGCGTGTCCTACATTGAACAATGAGAAGGCCCCACAAGCTACAGGAAACTGAGGCCATATGGCCTTCTTTTTGTCTTTTAGGTCTTTGGTCAGGCCGCCTTCTGAACAGGTTTGATATGCAATTTCCCGAGCCAAAATTTTATCGGGGATATATAGAGGTAGGACATGTGGAGGCCCAGTGCTTCCAAACACTCTAATATAGGTGAACCATTCTTCCCCGAACCATCTTGCGATGGGGATGATGTCTATCTATGCCTCGGGTGAGCACCTCGGGGGGTCTTCATCATACATCATTCTATACAAGGGTAAGATAAGCCCGTGACAAATCTGGTAGAAGTGTGGGACGAACTGGGAATCCCATAACATCTTATGAAAAACATGGATAGGTAATGGGTCGTGGGTAGTCCATTTCCAACCCATAGTGGGAAATTTAGACACATAACAAATAGAATCCATAACATATGCAGACAGATAAAAAGGAGGATAGATCCTTTGAGACAGGGATCTTTTAGACCGGTAATTGATAACAGCCGTGTATAGATTATCAGAAAAGATCTTGGCCCAATCCATAATATCGGCATTTGTGGCAGCATCTATTAATGGTAGCCATTCATACGAAAATTTATTGATATCCGGCATCCCAAATAATCTACAAAGCATGGCCGCAGCAAAACAATACGAAGAGGTGAGGGAACCAGTGTTGTACATACCGTTTTTGTCCTTTTTGAGCAGCTCCTCTTTTCTGGACCAATATTTGGTGGTCTCTGCTAGGTTTGGGTTCTCTGCCACAAATTTCTTAACGAATTGTGCATTGTAAGTCGCCTGTGGTTCAGGAAGATGATACATAAGCTTTAAATCTTGCACAGCGAATGATCCGATGAGCCCATGTCCTTGAACCTTGAATTGTCTGTTGTTCATCTCTGCATTGTCCAGTATCCACTTGATCATATCCGTGTATGGTAGAATTTTGGGCCTTGTTGCTATCCGATGAAGAAATGAACATGCTAGCTCCTCTAAGGACGCCTCGGAAGAGCGTTGTGAGCCTGTGACAGTAGCAACCTTCATTATTCTAGGATTTTCTTCTTCAAGCAACCTGTACATGCTTTCCCATGTTGATATCCCTGCGTCTCTGTTACAGGCTGTGTCTGTATACAAATGCGCCATCTCCTTCGTCTTTTCCTTCGCTTCAGAGCCTTGAGCTTTATTTTTTTTCCTGCGTTTGGCTTTGAATCGTCTTAGCTCTTCGTTCCTGCAGATTACGAGTGAAATGGAAATGACTGATTCAGAAAGGTGATGGGAGAGTTTTAAATGCAACAGATATGTCAAATATGCCACCTTACTTGAAGTAATTCTTTACAAAAGCATGCGTCTTCATTTCATTTAATAACTGACAACTAATTCATTTACTATTATTAAAAGCGCATGATCTTGAGTCAGATTATGGTAAGTGGTTTTTCTTTGAATGGCGTGCCCGAAGGATTCGTGATGAAGTGATTTATGATTTGCTTACGTAACATCGCAGATCATGCCATCGCAAATCGCACCATCGCAAATCGCACCATCGCAGATTGCGCCATTGCAGATTGCGAGAATATAATATCGCAGGGATTGAAACATCGCAGGTCGCAGAAGTTTGATGTTTGCCAAATCTTGACAGCTCATTTCTGCGATATGCGATCTTGTGGTCGGTGTTATCGCAGATCGGTAAATCTTGAAGTTTTTTCCTTATGAGTATTACTTCATTGTGAAGCGGTGTTATGCTTAACACGAGGGTCTTGCGCATACTGATATTATAGAGAAATGGAGGCATTTCCTATCTTTTTTGCAACGCGGTTTTAAAGATATTTCCCTTATCGTAGACTTAGGTTAAAAATATTCAAAAGACCTTTCTAAGCTTACGATGGTAACCTTATTTTGAAGAAAGGAAACTCTTGCTTTTTTTCTTTAAAATTTAACTAAGGGTCCCCATTCATTTAGTATTTTGGACAACACTTAAATGAACAAGGGGGGGTGTTGCTGGCCACAACAGTTTCTTAGAGGATGAGCAACAATTTCAGTAGGGGGCATGATGGGTCTCCAAAATAGAAACAAATTAAGGTCCATTTAACTTTTCTTGGGCACATAAAGTTTATAGTCAATCTCTTCTTCTGCACTTAATAATGTTTTTTACCTTTAATATGTTCTTGGGAAGGTTTAGAGATAATTTTATATTATGTGTCTAATATTATTTGTTTTTAGAGAATATTAAGTAAATTATGAATGACATAATATAGGGACTTGCTCCCTGCTCAAGATGGACAAAGATTAGATAATAAATGAACAAGATATCATGAAATTATTGAAAATTCCACCAACTTCACTGATTGAGACAATCTAGGAATGTGTTCCCTATTATTTAATTAAGATTCCTAGTGTTAGGAACGAGATCCACTTTTTGAGGGGTTTTGGAGGGGAAATTTGCCTCCTTTCAAGGATGATGCTTCGCTATCTATTTGTATAAGTACCAATTCAAATTTTCCTCTAGGGGCATGTATTTCTTAGTCTTTTTGTGGATAAAATTTTTTATTTAGAAGCTCCACTTTCATTTCTAGCAGGGATGTACTTGCATTGGTTTACTAGTTCACAAATCTAGAATTTCTGGAAGTCTCTTGTAGCAAAATAGTAGTAATTTTCACCTATTTTTTAGAATGTGATAACAATTCTATTTTTATTTTATTCCACTTGGATTGAGTCCTAATAATATTAAATTTAATAACAAAATTTACCCCATATCATTTGCACTTGATTAGGTTGGGAATTTGGTAGGTTAACTAGCTCACTTATTCTTGAATTTCTAGTTTCTTCAAAAGTGATTTTCTGCTATTTTTTAGCACATGTTAAAAAGCGTATTTTTGAGTGATTTTACTTGTACTGGAGTCCTAGGAAATCCTACTTAATAAAAAAATTACCCCATGTCATTTGCATTCGATTTTCTTGGTCATTGGTGAGATAACTTAGAGGACAGACTAGTTATTTAGTCTTTTCAAGTATAAAAATCATAATCTTTTATGGTGTGTAGGTGCTACTATGTATTTTTAGGCTTATCATTTTCATTTAAACTCCTTATTCTACAACCATCTCCTTCTTTCTACCTCAACAACTCCTCCAAAACATTGTTCACTGACAGTACATTTCGGGTTTCGGAAGGTGACAGTGTGCATTGTTTCTTGTGCAAGATGGGCCCATGAAGGGTACCTGTTATAGACATATTTGGGCACTTCAACCCCAAGCTTATATTTCTATAAACTAGGGCTCATCAACCCCTAAAAGAGTTGTTTCATACCCTAAAAGAACATAGTCATCTCATTACATCATTCCCCAAAAGTTCCACCTAAGAAACCATCCAGAAATGGCCTAAACTGAACCATACTAACTGCTCCACTGGCAAAGTGTGATGCATACTGAGTGGTGCACTACCAGGGTACGATGCATACTGTTTGGGCCTTCTATAGGGTGTGATGGGTGAGTATGGACAAATTTCTGAGATAGTTTGCTAGGTGGTTGCTCATGGAATCTTCTAGAAACTTCTCCTATGCCACTTGCCTCTTTGAATTCGCCCAGGGATGAGTAAGAGATCCAAGAAATCTCCAAGTGGAACCAATTGTAACAAGTGGAATGACACTAATCAAACCCCAGAGATGCTCACACCCTTGCACACATCTATAAATGGATCCCTCATCTAAGAGATCTAGAGGCTGGAATATTTTGAATTGAAAGGAAGTGTTGATAGTTTGTAATTGAGGAAAGAGCATTGTATTGTTGGTGTGATCTTGCTATTCCATGAGGTGAAGAGGGACTGAAGTTGGGAGGATGATGCTGGATCAGACAACTGGGTTGTAATTCTCCCTTCTATTAATAAAGTTCTTCAAGTTTTCTTCCATATGATTGTGCAATTGTGAATGTTATCATTTGTGAATGCTATCATTTGTTCATTATATATCTGATTATGTAATGTTTATTTGGTAATAGATCACGATGCTTTGACAGTTTTTTGTTGTTGTACTTGTGCAGGTACTCTTCAAGCGGGTTAAGTATGGGGAGGAGTTGCAAGCTTTGTCAAGGGGGAGGGAGATCAAGCAATGGATTAAGTGGAAGTTCTAGGTTGGTTCCATTATCTTTCTCTTATCTATTACACATAGAAGAAATTGTTGAATTTCTTTAAACTGTTGTCTCTAGGGTAGATGCCAAACCTAGAGGGCTAGTCATTCGACAAGACACTAGTTTTCCCATAAACAAATTGGTGACTCCACTGGGGATGAATAGATGTTTGTTTGTTGTTGTTGTTTGTTTTATAAACTATAGACAGAGCCTGAAGTCAACCAGGTAGTCTTCAAACTGCTCTTGCTCTGCAATTGCATAGTAGATGAATGTTACTTTAGTCAATCTCTGGTTTAATTTATGAATTAAAAATTTGACTTGCAAGCATATCTAGATGCCCTTTTGGTAGCTCAGTAACCTCTCAAGACATTCCTTAATACTTTGCGCTTTACTGTTCATCCAAGCTCAGCTTAACTCATTGAAAACAGCTACACATCTGAGCCAAAACCCACTTCAGTTGCACTCCTTGGACCATCGCACTGTCTGTCACTGTAACCCAATATGCATCGCACCTCTCGAGTGTGTAAAGTGTGATGCATCCCTGTTTCTGTGAAGCCCAGGTGCGATGACTGACTGAAGCTTTTTCCATTCTAGAAATTGGGGGTTTTTGACCTTGTTTTCAGTTTTGTTTAGTTGTTTTGCTGCTCATGAACAGTGCCTCTTTACTAAAGCCTACTTGCATCACATAGATCAGCCTCTATTAGATTAGGATTAGTGAATGTTTTTGTGTATTTTTTCATCATTTACAATCCTTTTTCAAAAATTTGCTTAAATCGATCTATCGCTTTGGTACAAAAAGTGTCGTAATTGTCGTTTTGTGTCGAAAAGAGAAGTGTCATGGATTCTTCCTTCCCTTTATAGTTGATTAAACTTTTCTTCATGTATTAGGTTTGACTTGTTTTTATTCAAAATGTCGAAAGCATTTTTATTCAAAATTGAATAGTGTCGTTTAGTCTTCCTTTCTATTTTGAACAAGAGATTGTTGAAAATGTCGCTTTGAGTGAAGTATTTGGAATTTTTCACATTAAGGGGAACGAAAACAAATACATGCATTTGCATTTAGCATTTTTAGTTTGAGTGTGAAAAATGATTTAGGAAAATGCACTAGTATGTGCTCTTTGCTCTTTGTTTGAAAGACTTGTAATCTTCTTTCCCTAGTAGCTAGGATTTTCATTGCTCAAAATAAATAAAGATTGTTTATAATTGTAGATTGCATTTTAGGAATTTTAAATCATCATCACGCAGTGAACCATTGAAAGAAAAACTTTAAGCAAGATCAACTTTAAAATAAATTTCAATGAACCTAACAACGCTTTGGAACTTAATGCAACATATCTAGAGGTCTAGGCTAGAGACGTGTTTCGACGTCATTAAAACTAGTAACCATATTTTTCATTGAAGGTTGGGTGACACCTCCTCCTTGATACGTCAAGTGCTGGCATGGACTTGTGCTCCCCGTACCGTCGCGTATATATTAGGAGACCACAATAAGCTTATATCCTTTATCCATAGGAAGTTGAGTCTGTTGCCTTACTAATCACAATGCACTGAACACAGCATTCGGGAAGATTGACTTTCGTACATAAGTCCTTGGTAATTTCTCTTTAATTTATCACTAAGGTGTATATTGCAGTTTTGCAATTGGTTTGGTAATCCCTTTGTCTAGATTTCCAGAGTAGTCACTTTCATTCCTTTTCGACTCTTTAAAAGAAAAGGTCCATTTGAGCACTTTTCACTTTAGGCTCATTAAAAATCGAAGGAGACTAGAGTCATCTTTAGCTTTTTCTCGACTCTTAAAAACTGAAAAAGCAAAGTTGTATCAAAGCGTCATTAAAATTAATTGAATTCGGAATAACATCCCTGTTGAATCCAGAGTCCACCAATCAAGGAATCCCTTTTGAGGGGAATCCTAGTCCTTTTTCTTCTTAGGGAAATGTTGGTGCTCCGTATAGGGCTACATTGTCCCTTCCAGGTATTACCATTGGCCTGTCGGTATGGCTATTCTCAACCTCTATGGTTCAAAATGTCGTGATTCCTCTGCAATTAAGTACACCTCCAGTTGATCCTGAAGTCGACCCTTCGCCTTCTTCCTCGTTTGTTTCTCCCTCCCATTCTTCCTATTTGCTCTGTGAAAGTAGTGATACTAGTAACCAGGTGGTTGAGAAGAAGAAGCCGATTCAGCGAGGGGGCAACCATTGCTTTGGATGCATCATTTGGTGAAAATTCGCCCATTAAAATTCCCAAACCCAAATTTCCATACATAATTTGTAGAGGAGACCATTTTCATCGAGATTGTCCTTGCTTTCCTCGGATCTTGAAAGAATGGTCTCCCCATTGAAACCATCCCGTGTCATCAAGTTCTGGAGATCATGTTGGTAACACTCCTTCGAATCGTGATAGTAAAGTTCATGGACAGAAGGGAAACGTCAAGGTTCCATGTAGGTTATGTGAAGGTAATCATTCCCTTCATCATTGTTCCTTTTTGGATGAAACCAAAAGATTTTTGGATAACCGTCTTGCTTCACCATAGCGACTTCCACTTGGTTACAAGAAACTCTCTCTAAGTCCTTTATTAGTTGAAAAACCGACAGACTCAAATCAACCATCAGTCGAAACCACTCTCACTGAAAGTGAATCTTATGAGTCTATACCCGACAAAAGTCAACAAGTCGAGGTAACAGTTGACCCAATTTCACCTTCAGCTATTCGTACCTTTCCCAAAGAGAGTGGAAATGATATCGTTCAAGCTCTTTTGGTAACTGCAGATTCTAACGAACTTGGGGGCAACCCGCCTGTTCCATCTAGACAGGAGGAAAACCCTCTGGTTCTTGTAACTCAAGGGGTTAATTCTACCATTCGTTCGGTACCCCCTCCAAGTAGTCTAGTCACTTCCTTTGATTGGAATCGACTACGATCCCACCTTCCTTCTTATGTACCTTTCCGGATCATAGTACAAGTTCGTAAAATGATCGTGTCTGGCACTATTATAGATGAAGGGGCATCAGTGAGTATCCTTTCCTCGACTGCTTAGAAAGTGCTTGGTTCGCCATCGCTTATGCCTGTTACACAGAAGCTATTAGGCTTTGACAAGGGAACCAGTCGACTGTTAAGAATCCTTCCTAAGTTACCTATCACTTTGAGAGGGAAAACCATTCATCTAAACGTGATGATAGTCCCAGGACTGCTAGATTACAATTTACTTCTTGGGCGTGACTATGTTTTTAACATCGAAGCTATTGTTTCAACACTCTTCTGAGTGATGTGTTTCCCACATGAAGGTAAGATAGTCACCATTGACCAGCTTTCATTTCCCGATACAAACATAGCTCCAAGTCAATCATCATCCCTAAATGGTCCATTTACAACAACGATATCACTTGAATCTTCATTTCATCCACTTGATAACCACCAGTAATCTAGTGAATGTAACGAAGCTTAAGGGGCATGCACCCTTGTCTATCCTGGATGCACCTAGTTGTAAAGATAAGTTTGCTTGTAGGTTATGTGATTGGTCTGACACACCATTCACCTTTGTCTATTCTGGACGAATCCAAGGAGGTGTTTTGTATATTCTGGATGAAATCGTCCTACCTAACCACAGTGATTTCCATCTGGTTACAGGAGACTCTCCTTTTCATCGTGCTAGGGGCATGCAAACCATGTTCATACCCATTTTCAATTATAGCTTCAATTTTTAGTTTAGTCATTTTTATTTTCAATTTTTAGTTTTGTTGTTTTGAGCTTGCATAAAAATAAAATTGAATCCAAGCATAGTTCCCCCATGGTTCAAGCTTGTCAAAAAAAATGAACCCACCAAGCATAATTCCCCCATGGTTCAAGCTTGTCAAAAAAAATGAACCCACCTTCAACTAAATAACCTCTGCGACTACCATTCTATCAACCTTTTGAACCTTAGTTGTGTACCTTCCATCACGACCATCCCTTTGGCTGATCATACGCTCTCACTTGGTTGTTTACCCTTTTTGAGGAACAGTTGCGATGAGTGGTCTTATTAGCCAGCCACTTCACAGAATTCACCATGTTTCGAGAAGTTCCAAATTCATTGGAACCAGTTGGTACCCTAGACACCACTCGTTCTTCAAAACCGAGTCTCCTTTAAACCCTTTCAGATTCGTTAAATATGAAAAGATTGTCAAGCACCGGCCTTTCCAGCTCGTTAAAGTGATTGGAAATGTCATCCTTCCTGTATGATTTTATCCTTTTTCGGAACTGAGGGATTATCTCACGAAAAATTTCGAGTGCTTATCTTTTTTGGTTCGTTAAAGTGATCAAAAAAGTCATCCCTTTTGTATTATTTTAATATTTTTCAGAACTAAGGGATTATTTTACGAAAAAGAACTTTTGGAGTTTCCTTTTCGTGCCTTTTCAAACTCTCTAAACATGAAAAGGACTGATTTATCCTTGTCATTAAACTCATTAAAACAATAACGACAAACTTGTCCATTCTAGACAAGACCGAGTTTCACTGTCGCTAGAATCGTTAAAACATAGCGACAGGTTTTCCCAAAGGGAAAATTATAGAACATGCATATGTTATCCTCCTCAAGCTTGACAAAAATAAATAGGTACTGGTCAGCAATGATTGGGGAAAAAGGGAAAAGACTTGAAGAACTTATGGTAGCAGGTCACTCTTGAACATGACACTTTCACTCCATCACCATGATTGAGTCGGGTTGGGTTATTCTGTTCACCGGTCATCTCACCATTGGTCTTTCATACCATCCATCTTTTGGGGTTAATGCTAGCAATCCATCTCAGTGTCGCTGACATGTTCAAGAGAAGTCATTCAGTTGAGAAACCACAATCTAGTTAATGTCTCATTAACTACAATACCTCCAACCTTCATTTTTTCGTGACCACCCTTCCTGAACCTTGTGTCGTCAGTCCGTTTTCACCTCCAAAAATAATTTGTCTCGTCGTAGATGTGGGATACATCAAGGCCCTCCTACGACGAGTCACTTCTTGTCCACATTAGCTCATTATCCAAGAAGTTGATTTAGAAACAACCCTTTCAGTGCTTTGAATCTTGCATACATCAATGGCAAGTTTCTCACTTTCTGTGATAGGTTGACATCAATGGCCTTTGACTGAAAGATTTTGCGTGGTGTTCGACATTGGATAATATATTCACACCACATGACTTGTACTGTAGTACCTTGAGGGTCATTATCATTATCGGTGATTCCTCTTGCGTTTGTTAACAGCTCACATTATTGGCTGGTAATCAGGTGATGTCTTTCCATGTTCAACTTCAGAACATCTCTTCACATGGATTGACTTGTGCATCAAGCGAAGATTGAACGAGTTTGAAGACCCCGGATCTAGTTTCATCCATCCGGGCTGCGATATATTCGGGAAAATAAAACCATCAATGTACAAAGGCACTACACAGATGGTCATCCGAACCATGGATGATGACTCTACATTTGAAGAATCATCAGTCTGCATCTGCAGACGACTATCTGATCTATGTACATGAAATGAATTTATAAAGCTAAGCATGGGAATGCCTCCCTTAGCTAGATCATGAAAATTATATTATGATGATGTATTGTATTTTAACTTATGTAGGTCAACTTCTAATTCGAAACCTTGGATCCTCACGATAAAACATTTCCCCCGACATCAATATTTACAACTTCATGCTTTTGGGGGCAACTGTTATAGACATATTTAGGCACTTCAACCCCAAGATTATATGTTGATAAACTAGGGCTCATCAACCCCTAAAAGAGTTGTTTCGTACCCTAAAAGAACATAGTCATCTGATTACATCATTCCCCAAAAGTTCCACCTGACAAACCATCCAGAAATGGCCTAAACTGAACCATACTGACTGCTCCACTGGCAAAGTGCGATGCATACTGAGTGGTACACTGTCGTGATGCATATTGTTTGGGCCTTCTATAGGGTGCGATGGGCGAGGATGGAAAAATGTCTGAGACAGTTTTCTAGGTGGTTTCTCATGGAATCTTCTAGAAACTTCTCCTATGCCACTTGCCTCTCTGAATTCGCCCAGGGATGAGTAAGAGATCCAAGAAATCTCCAAGTGGAATGACACTAATCAAACCCCAGAGATGACTCACACCCTTGCACACATCTATAAATGGATCCCTCATCTAAGAGATCTAGAGGCTCGAATATTGTGAATTGAAAGGAAGTGCTGATAGTTTGTAATTGAGGAAAGAGCATTGTATAGTTGGTGTGATCTTGCTATTTCATGAGGTGAAGAGGGATTGAAGTTGGGAGGATGATGCTGGATCAGACAACTGGGTTGTAATTCTCCCTTCTATTAATAAAGTTTTTCAAGTTTTCTGCCATATGATTGTGCGATTGTGAATGTTATCATTTGTTCATTATATATCTGATTCTGCAATGTTTATGTTGTAATAGATCATGTTGCTTTGATGGTTCTTTGTTGTTGTACTTGTGCAACTACTCTCTAAGTGGGTTAAGTACGGGGAGGAGTTGCAAGCTCTATCAAGGGGAAGAAAGATCAAGAAAGGGATTAAGTGGAAGTTCTAGGTTGGTTCCATTATCTTTCTCTTATCTGTTACACATAGAAGAAATCATTGGATTGCTTTAAACTGTTGTTTCTAGGGTAGCTACCAAACTTAGAGGGCTAGTCATTCGAAAAGGCACTAGTTTTCCCAAAAACAAATTGGCGATTCCACTAGGGAGAAAATAGATGTTTGTTTGTTGTTATTGTTTGTTTTATAAACTATAGACAAAGCCTAAAGTCAGCCAGGTTGCCTTTGACCTGCTCTTGCTTTGCAATTGCATAGTAGATGAATGATGCTTCAATCAATATCTGGTTTAGTTTATGAGTTAAACATTTGAATTACAAGCACATCTAGATGCCCTTTTGGTAGCCCAGTAACCTCTCAAGGCATTACTCTATACTTTAATCTTTACTGTCCATCAAAGCTTAGCTTAACTCATTGAAAACAGCTACACATATGAGCCAAAACCCATTTTAGTTGCTCTCCTTGGCACTGTCTTCCACTGTAACCCAGTATGCATTGCACCTCCTAAGTGTAGAAAGTGTGATGAATACCTGTTTCTGTGAAGCCTAGGTGCTATGACTGACTGAACCCTTTTTCCATTCTAGAAATTGGGGGTTTTTGACCTTGTTTTCAGTTTTGTTTAGTTGTTTTGCTCCTCATGAACAGTGCCTCCTTACTAAAGCCTACTTGCATCACATAGATCAGCCTCCATTAGATTAGAATTAGTGAATGTTTTTATATATTTGTTCATCATTTACAATCCCTTGTCGAAAAGTTGTTTAAATCGATTTGTCACTTTCGTACAAAAAGTATCGTAATTGTTTTTTTGTGTCGAAAAGAGAAGTGTCGTGGATTCTTCCTTCCCTAGATAATCGATTGAACGTTTCTTCATGTATTTGGTTTGATTTGTTTATGTTCAAAGTGTCAAAAGAATGTTTTATTCAAAATTGAAAAGTTTCGTTTAGTCCTCCTTTCTCTTTTGAAGAAGAAATTATCGAAAATGTCATTTTGAAAGAAATATTTCAGATCTTTGCTGCATTTAGTTTTCCTTTTTGGCATTTTTCACATTAAGGAGAACGAAAAAAAAATACATGCATTTTCATTTAGCATTTTTTAGTTTGTATGTGAAAAAATGATTTAGGAAAATGCACTAGTGCGTGCTCTTTGCTCTTTGTTTGAAAGAAATGTAATCTTCTTTCCTAGTAGTTAGGATTTTCATTGCTCAAAATAAACAACGATTGTTTATCATTATAGATTGCATTTTAGGAATTTCAAAATCACCATCACACGGTGAACCATTTAAAGGAGAACTCTAAACAATATCAACTTTAAAATAAATTTCAATAAACCTAACAATGCTTTGAAACTTAATGCAACATATCTAGAAGTCTAGGCTAGAGATGTGTTCTGGCGTTGTTAAAACTAGTGGCTATCATTTTCATTAAAGGTTGGGTGATTCCTCCTCCTTAATATGACAAGTGCTAGCATAGACTTGTGCTTCCTGTACCATCACGTATATATTGGGAGACCATAATAGTCTTAAATCCTTTATCCATAGGAAGCCGAGTCTGCCACCTTATTGATCGCAATGCACTGAACACAACATTCAGGAAGATTGACTGTCATACATAAGTCCTTGGTAATTTCTCTTTAATTTATCACCGAGGTGTATATTGTAGTTTTGCGATTGGTTTGGTAATCCCTCTGTGTAGATTTTCCAGAGTAGTCACTTTCATTCCTTTTTTACTCTTTAAAATAAAAGGTCCATCTGAGCACTTGCCCTTTCAAGCTCATTAAAAATTGAAGGAGACTAGAGTCATCTTTAGCTTTTTCTTGACTCTTAAATACTTAAAAAGCAAAGTTGTGTCAAAGCATCTGTAAAATTAATTAACTACGAATAACATCCCTATTCCTTAGTTGATCTTAGGTTGAGACATATGACGACGAATCTGGAGTCCACTGATCAAGGAATCCCTTTTGAGGGGAATCCTATTCCTTTTCCTTCTTGGGGAAATATTGGTGCTCCTTATATGGCTACATTGTCCCTTCCGGGAATTACCATTGGCCTGCCAGTATGGTTTTTTCAACCTCTATAGTTCAAAATCCTGTAATTTCTCCGCAATTGAATCAACCTCTAATTGATCCTCAAATTGACCCTTCGCCTTCTTCCTCGTTTGTTTCTCCCTCCTCTTCTTCCTCTTCACTTGGTGAAAGTAGTGATACTAGTAATCGGGTGGCTGAGAAGAAGAAGAAAGGGAAGGAAAAGAAGAAGAAGCCAATTCAGCAAGGGGGAAACAAAACATAAATTGCTTTGAATGCATCAACTGATGGAAATCGGCCCATTAAACTTCCCAAACCCAAATTTCCATGCATAATTTGTGCGGGAGACCATTTTCATCAAGACTGTCCTTGATTTCCTCTGATCTTGAAGGAATGGTCTCTCCGTTCACACCATACCTTGTCATCAACCTCTGGAGATCATGTTGGTAACACACCTTCAACTAGTGATAGTAAAGTTCATGGATAAAGGAGAAAGGTTAAGTTTCCATGTAGGTTATGTGAAGGTAACCATTCCCTTCACCTTTGTCCCTTTTTGGATGAAGCCAAAAGAGTGTTGGATAACCGTCCTGCTTCACTGCAGCGACTTCCATCTAGCTACAGGAAACTCTCCCTAAGTCCTTCACTAGTTGAAAAACCAACTGACTTAAATCAACTGTCGTTCAGAAACACTATTTCTAAAAGTGAATCTTATGAGTCTATACCCGACCAAAGTCAACATGTCAAGGTGACAGTTGACCCAATTTCACCTTCAGCTAATCATACCTTTCCCAAAGAGAGTGAGAATGACACTGTTCAAATTCTTTTCGTTACCTCATATTCTAATGAACTTGGGGGCAATCCGCCTGTTCTTTCACAATAGGAGGAAAACCCCCCAGTTCTCGTAACTCAAGGGGTTAATTCACCCATTTATTTAGTACCCCTCCAAGTAGTCTAGTCACTTCCTTTGATTGGAATTGACTGGCAAGATCCCGTCTTCCTTCTTATGTACCTTTTTGGATCATAGTACAAGTTTGTAAAATGATCATGTCTGGAACTATTATAGATGAAGGTGCATCAGTGAATATCCTTTCCTCAACTGCTTTGAAAGCGCTTGGTTCACCATCGCTTATGCTTGTTACACCAAATATGTTAGGCTTTAACAAAGGAACCATTCGGCCGTTAGGGATCCTTCCTAAGCTACCTATCAATTTAAGAAAGAAAACCATTCATCTGAACGTGATGATAGTCCTAGGACCATTAGATTACAATTTACTTCTTGGACGTGACTATGTTTATAACATGGAAGCTATTGTTTCAACACTCTTCTGAGTGATGTGTTTCCCGCTTGAAGGCAAAATTGTCACCATTGAACAGCTTTCATTCCCCGGTCAATCATCATCTTGAAATGGTCCTTTTGCATCAACGGTATCACTTGAACTTTCATTTTACCCACCTGATAACTAGGAGTAATTTGGTGAATGTAATGAAGCTTTGGGGGAAGGCACCTAGTTGTAAAGACAGGTTTCCTTGTAGGTTATGTGATTGGTCTATCACACTGGTCTATCACACCATTCACCTTTAGCTATTCTAGATGAAGTTGTCCTGCTTCACCGGAATGACTTCCATCTGGTTACAAGAGACACTCTTTGTTCATCATGCTGGGGGCATGCACCCCCTTTTTTAAGCATAGTTTTTTCGTTTCATGCTTGTGTAAAAATGAAACTGAATTCAAGCATAGTTTTGTCATTTCGAGCTTGTCTGAAAATGAATCTAATTCCAAGCATAGTTCCACATGGTTCAAGCTTGTCAAAAAATGAACCCATTTCCAAGTAATTAACCTTTGTGATTTCCATTCTATCAGCCTTTTGAACCTTTGTTGTGTACATCCCATCACCACCATCCCTTTGGCTGATCATACGCTTCCACTTGGTTATTTTACCCTTTTTTGAGGAACAGTTGCAATGAGTGGTCTTATTAGCCACCCTCTTCACAGAAATTAACATGTTTTGAGAAGTTCCAAAATCACCGGAACTGGTTGCTACCCTAGACACCACTCGTTCCTCAAAATCGAGTCTTCTTTAAACCTTTTTTCAGACTCGTTAAATATGAAAAGATTGTCGAGCTCTTGTCCTTTTTAGCTCGTTAAAGTGATTGGAAATGTCATCCCTCCTATATGATTTTATAATTTTTTGGACCCGAGGGATTATCTTACGAAGAAGTCGAGCACTTGTCGTTTTCAGCTCGTTAAAGTGATTGGAAAAGTCATCCCTTTTGTATTATTTTATCATTTTTTCGGACCTAAGGGATTATTTTATGAAAAAGAACTTTTGGAGTTTTATTTTCGTCCCTTTTCAAACTATCTAAACATGAAAAGGATTGAGTTATCCTTGTCGTTAAACTTGTTAAAACAATAGCAACAAACTTGTCCATTCTAGACAAGACCGAGTTTCACTGTCGCTAGACTCGTTAAAACATGGCAATAGGTTTGCCCGAAGGGAAAATTATAGAACAAGCATATGTTATCCTCCTCAAGTTTGACAAAAATAAAGAGGTACTAGTCAGTAATGACTGGGGAAAAAGGAAACAAACTTGAAGAATTTATGGTAGTAGGTTGCTCTTGAACAAGACACTTTCACTTCATCTCCATTATTGAGTTGGGTTGGGTTATTCCATTCACCAGTCATCTCACCATTGGTCTTTCATACTGTCTATCTCTTGGGGTTAACGCTACCAATTCAAATCAGTGTCACCGACATGTTCAAGATAAGTCATTCAGTTGAGAAAACCACAATCCAATTAATATCGCATCCACTACAATACCTCCAATCTTCATTTCTTCATGACCGCCATTCCTGAACCTTGTGTCGTTAGTTCATTTTCACCTCCAGAAATCATTTGCTTCATTTCATGTCGTAGATGTGGGATACATCAAGGCTCTCCTACGACGAGTCACTTCTTATTGAAATCAGCTCATTATCCAAGAATTTTACGTATAAACACCCCTTTCAGTGATGTGAAGCTTGCATACATCAATGGCATGTTTCTCACTTCCGGCGACAGGTTGACATCAATGGCCTTCGACCGAAAGATTTTGCGTGGTGTTTGACATTAGATCATATATTCACACCACATGAATTGTACTATAATACCTTGAGGGTCATTATCATTATCGGTGATTCCTCTCGCATCTGTTAACAGCTCACATTATTGGCTGGTAATCAGGCGATGTCTTTCCATGTTCGACTTTAGAACATCTCTTCACATGGATTGACTTGTACATCAGACAAAGATTGAATGAGTTTGAAGACCCGTGATATAGTTTCATCCATCCAGGATGCGATATATTCATGGATATGAAAACATAAAATGTACAAAGGCACTGCACAAATGGTCATCCGAACCATGGATGATGACTCTACATCTAAAGAATCACCAGTCTGCATCTACAGATGACTATTTGATCTATGTACATGAAATGAATTTATAAAGCTGAGCATGGGAATGCTTACATCAGCTAGATCAAGAAATTTATATTATGATGATGTATTGTATTTTAACTTATGCAGGTCACCTTCCAATTCGAAACCTCGGATCCTCATGATAAAGCATTTCACCCAACATAATTATTTATGACTTCATGCTTTAGGGAGAAACTATTATAGACATATTTGGGCACATCAACCCCAAACTTATATGTCAATAAAATTGGGCTCATCAACCCCTAAAAGAGTTGTTTCATACCCTAAAAGAACATAGTCATCTGATTACATCATTCCCCAAAAGCTCCACCTAAGAAACCATCCAGAAATGGCCTAAATTGAACCATACTGACTGCTCCACTGGCAAAGTGCAATGCATACTGAGTGGTATGCTGGTAGGGTGTGATGCATGTTGATTAGGCCTTCTATAGGGTGTGATGGGCGAGGATGGACAAATGTCCGAGATAGTTTGCTAATTGGTTGCCCATGGAATCTTCTAGAAACTTCTCCTATGCCACTTGCCTCTCTGAATTCCCCCAAGGATGAGTAAGAGATCTAAGAAATCTCCAAATGGAACCAACTGTAACAAGTGGAATGACACTAATCAAAACCCCATGGATGATTCACACCCTTGGACACATATATAAATGGATCCCTCATCTAAGATATCTAGAGGATCGAATATTTTGAATTGCAAGGAAGTGCTGATAGTTTGTAAGTGAGGAAAGACCATTGTATTGTTGGTGTGATCTTGCTATTTCATGAGGTGAAGAGGGATTGAAGCTAGT
Source organism: Pinus taeda (assembly GCA_000404065.3). Classification (NCBI taxonomy): domain Eukaryota; kingdom Viridiplantae; phylum Streptophyta; class Pinopsida; order Pinales; family Pinaceae; genus Pinus; species Pinus taeda. The sequence goes on along the minus strand of APFE031468741.1, from coordinate 179,186 downwards.
AGGATGATGCTGGATCAAACAACTGGGTTGTAATTCTCCCTTATATTAATATAGTTCTTCAAGTTTTCTTCCATATGTTTGTGCGATTGTGAATGTTATCATTTGTGAATGCTATCATTTGTTCATTATATATATGATTTTGTAATGTTTATGTTGTAATAGATCACGATGCTTTGATGGTTCTTTGTTTCTGTACTTGTGAAGGTACTCTCCAAGAGGGTTAAGTATGGGGAGGAGTTGCAAGCTCTGTCAAGGGGGAGAAAGATCAAGCAAGGGATTAAGCGGAAGTTCCAGGTTGGTTCCATTATCTTTCTCTTATCTGTTACACATAGAAGAAATCAGTGGATTGCTTTAAACTGTTGTTTCTAGGGTTGCTGCCAAACCTAGAGGGTTAGTCATTCGACAAGACATTAGTTTTCCCAAAAACACCCCCCCGTTAAACTCTAAAAGTGTGGGGGGTTTCTGAACTCATCCCCCACTATTGATCTCGGTGGGGATGATCTCCTTCGTCGACTGTTACTTAAATTTTATCGCATAACGACAAAATTTTATAATTCCCTTTATTTACAATCAAATCTAACCTTTGAATAATGATAATGGATTATAATAAAAATAATATAAAATAAATAAACACGACATTTTAATTTGCTCACAGCATTGGGATTTTATTGCATATTTTTATTATTTTTTTATATCCCTTTTCTCATTTATCTTTTCTTTTAACATTTTTTTTTCTCATTTTTTCTTCATTTCATTCTTTTTTATATTTGTTATTTTTCTTTTCTTTTAACAAGAAGGAAAAAGTAAAAAAGAGCTAGGATAAAAATAAATTACAACATCGGCTCCATCTCGAGACTACTTCCCCCTGTAGGATGCAGAGAACTTGCAGATCCATATGCCTTCTCCTTTAGTTATTGAGTCTTTGGTGTGAAAATCACACTTTGACGCTAAAATTTAAAGAAAAATAGAAATTTACAATGAAAATGGTTGCAAGCATCTAATATTGAATATAGTGTTTGAGGTATTATATATTAATAGGCAATGAATAATACTATCCTTCTAGATTGCGCAGAATGAAAGTGTTGTTACCCTTTACTTCTGCAATGTTGAATGGTCTTAACAACAAATTATCAAAATTTCCATGCTTGCCTCTTTCCTCTCTTTTGGCATCCCATCTTAACACTAGATCACCTTGTCTAAAATCTCTTTCTCTAGCCTTTCTGTCAAATAATATTTTCATTTTGTTTTGATATTGACAAAGTTTGTGTTGAACTTCATCTTTATCTTGGTTTAGCTCAATCATTTGGTTGATTCTCCTTGAATAATAATCATCTTCCTCATATGATTCCTGAAAAAATTCATGACTGGAAATGCCAGCTGCGTATGGAAAATTGTTTCAGTTCCATATACAAGTTGGAAAGGTGACTTACCAGTAGATATTTATAGTGATACTCTATTTTCCCAAACTACATATTTGAGATGACTATCGCGACTTCTTTTGTGATGTCGATACTTTCTTGATTACCTTAACCAAACTCTTATTTGATGATTCTGCTAACACGTTACCTTGTGGGTAATATGGTGTAGAATTATGCAATAAAATATGATATTTCTAACAAAACTCTATCATTTTAATGCTTTTGAAATCCTCTGCATTGTTTGTAACTATTTTATCTGGACAATTGAATCTAGACAGTATATTCTCTTCAATGAATGTGCTAAACATTGTATATGTTGCATTCTTTACAAGGATTGCTTCTACCCACTTGGTGAATTAGTCAGTGGAAGTTAATATCCATCTATGTTGGTTGTTGGAAGTTGAAACTATTTCACCTATAAAATCTAATCCCCATTGTAAAAACGAAGCTTCAATTAAAACTAGTACAAGTGGAAGTATTTATAGCCTCTATTTTCCAGCAACTATCTGAAATGGGATACAAGTTCTTACCTTTTATCCAACCTGTGCAATTTGGGCCAATAGAAACATTCTGTTACAATTTTGTATGCAGTTTCCTTCCAAGCATAATATCCTCCTCAAATGCCTTCATGAAATTGTTCAATGACTTATTCAGTTTCACTTTCAGTCAGACATAATAAAACGTTATTCAAAATATCCTTCCAATATAAATTGGAATGTATGATACAATATTTCATAGTTTTGAGCCTACGAGATATAGATTGATTCTTTGTAAATTTAGGAGGACACTTTAAATATTGAAGAAAATTCACTATGTCTTTATACCAATCTGAAAGTAAAAATTTGTCATCAATATGTAGAGGCAGAGGAACAAGATCTGAACTAGATGAAGGTTCTTATGGATTCTTCTTGGTTGACATTTGAGAAGGTTCTTGTGGATTCTTCTTAGTTGAAATTTGAGAGGGTTCTTGTGGATTCTTCTCTGCTGAAATATGAGAAGGTTCTTGTGGATTCTTCTTTGCTGAAATTTGTAAAATGGTGCTGATATCGAGAATCTTACAATTTGATTCAGCCAAAAGTTTAGCTAAACCCTATCATTTCATCAATTTGGTGGGTCTAATATGTAGATCAAACTAAATTGTATTTAAAATCCATCTTCCTCTCTTTCCTTCTGTATCAAGTTGTGTTAAAATTGTTTTCATTGCATTGTTGGGGACATAAGCAATAAGATTAGAATGTAAGACATAATTCATGAATGCTTTTAGAACTTGGATAGGGTCACATGATTGCTTCTCTATGATGGCATATATTATTTCAACATCTCTGATCACTTTACTAAAAAAAGGAAATTGGTTGATCATGTTCATCATCATTTCTTTGCAGTAATACAAATGTTATGGTAGTGTTAGAGGCAAAGTAGAAGATACTATAGAGTTTTGAGTAATCTATACTAGCTAGTACTGGGGATTTTGAAATAGTTTTCTTAATTTGTGAAAAACAATATCTAGCCTGTACTATCCATTTCACTTCATGATCCTTTTTAAGCATATCAATATTATCTTTTACAATCTTAGCATAATTAGGTATAAATATTCTTAAGAAATTTATTGTTCCTAAAAATGCTTGAATTTCATTTTTGTTTCTAAGTAAACTAATTACCTCAATTGTTTAGACTCTTTTTGGATCGATTAAAACTCCTTCCTTTGAAACTATATGTCCCAATATCTTTCCTTCTTTCATGGAAAAAGGTGACTTTTTGGGATACATAATCAAGAACTTTCCAATATTTCCTGCATCTTTCAAAAACTTTTCTCAAATGTTTTTTATCATAATCAAGAAATATAGTTAAATCATCAAGATAAATGACAATAAATTTATTTATCTTAACCACGAATGTGAGATCGATTTCTCTTTGAAATGTTTCTCCTGTGTTGATTAAACCAAATGGCATTTTGGCATACATAAATGTACCCAACGAAGTTCTAAATGTTGTTTTCTCTTTGTCTTCAGGACTAACCATAATCTAGTTATATCCATAAAATCCATCTAACATTGAAATCCTACTTGAACATGGAACCCTCTGAAGTAGTTGGTGCATTTTTGGTAATGATAATTATCCTTTAAATATAATTTGTTCAGATTTCTAAAGTCAACACACGGTCTTATTTCACCATTTTTCTTCCTAACATGTACAAGGTTTTCTATACATTCAAAATATATTAAAGGAACAATTACTTTTGCATCCAATAGTTTCTTAATTTCTTTCTCAATAATTAAAAGCAAGACTGGGTTTAGTCTTCTTAATTTCTATTGAAATGGTTTAGCTTCAATTTTGAGAGGAATCTTATGTTCAGTAATGGTTGTGCATACGTTTTCAATTATTCATATGAACATGAAAATACTTCTCTATAATGTTTGAAAAGAGTGATATATTTGTCTTTGATTTCTTCTAATGATGCTAATCTTTTAAAATTTATGATTTCTTCAGATAAACCAATATTACAGTGCTGAACATTTTGTTGTTGTGAATTTAACTATGAAGTTTTTAACACATCACTATGATCAAAAATATTTTCAAGGGGAACTAATCCTTTTGGAATGTAATTATTTGATAACTGAATGATATCATGGTCAACAATTTTATGTTCTAAATGTGAATTTTGATCATCCTCATTTGATTTAATTTCATCAATGTGATGTTCTTCCACATGTAAAGCAGAAAATTCATCTATTGCTTGTAAAACGTTTTTTAACTATTCATCATCTTCAAAAACCTGTCATTGTTTGATATTTTCAGGAATGGAAGGTTTGTATTTTACCTCAATCTAATAATGCAATTGCAAAGGATCAAGAATTTTAAAATAACTTGCAGAAATTCCCAAAGCATCAACATGAATATTTTCTTCTCTTGGGATTGATGTGATACTGAAGGCTTGAAAATAATTATCTACACAGTCCCAAACTTCATTTCTATAAGATCTAAGCCTAAGATTATTTGTTTGACAAAGGTTTCTGATTTGTTTTAAAATTAAATCCGAATCACCAAATACAGCTAAGTTTTCAAATTTCAGACTCTTAGTTAACTCCAATCCTAAAATTAGGGTTTCATATTGTTGGCTTATTGGGGCCTGACCCAAGTTCGAAAGAGTTAATTGTCCAGACAAATCCCGTGGCTACTGGCCCTTTCGGCAAAAAACCGTGGAGCGCAGACTGAGGTCTCACCCGAGGTAGCAAGGGAGGGTGCTGGAACCAGGTTTTGGCACCCTAGGGATGTCGGGATGTGGTCTTGAGGAGTCGCGCACCATTCTCTGGCCTCGCACCACTCTGCTCCGTGCAGATATGAGCACAGGAAAATCCTTAATACTTATTATTCCTAATTTTGTTACAAATCAGATCTACTTCTTATGGTTTTTAAGCAAACATTTAATAGAGTTAACCAATGCGCACACCCAGAAATGTTATAGATTTGCATAAAATTAAAATATAAGCATAAGCACACAGATCAAATAGATAAATAAACCTAGAAATTAATCAGATCCACAATATTTCAAAATCAACTTATCTTTTATTCAATTCTTCTGCCAATACAACCAGATCTTCCCTATGCACTCAATTGTAAGGGTCTGTGCACACAGTTGCGGACTCTACCAGGCCTCTGCACACACAGCTGCAGAGCCTCCCTCTAACCACCAACACCCTTGACTCGAACTTACAGACATAGAAAATACTATCCTTACAAACCCATAGCACTAAGATTCATTCAAAACAAGAACTGCCCTCTACCCTTAGAGCCTCACTCTATTTATATCATCCCATGGTTCACAAACCATGGGTAGGCCGACTTACTTCCTATTATTCTATACTATTTCTTGGGCAGACAACCCTTTTACTCGACCTATTACATTTCGTGCTCCGCATATTTCGAAGATTTATAATATTATTATCCTAACTTATAGGCTTTAAGCCCCAAAACTGTTACACCGGACCACCGCTCCCCAATAGTCCCCCAACATAATCATTGTGACTCATCCCGAGTCACTCGTTGGTGGAGTGATACATGCTGCCTAGGCTTTGCGGTTCACCTTCCTGTGAGTGACGTATTGCTCCCTCTTTGTCTCCTACAATGTTTCTTCCAGCTCCTGCTCCATTGTCTCTACCACTTCACGCAACTGATAATGCTCATTCTGCTCTACTTGGTTAACACAAAACACCTGCTTATAATATTTGAGCTCTAGTAGGGGTGTCACATATGGCCCTTTTCCAATGTCGTATCTTTCATACACAGTGTCTAATGTAGCTTGTGTTGCAATTTTGCAAGACCATTGTTGCTATCCGCGAGATCCCAATCTTCAAGGTGCATCAGAGACGACTTGTTAACTGCAATTCCACCATTTATCTTTGTATTTGCAGCCTTCCCCTTATCTTTTATGGTTCGCCACCTAGCCCATGGGTGAGGCAGCGGCATCCGGACTAGCTCTGCTTCGTGTCTACAAATTTTCAGCACATCCCCTACCGTCGATGCTGAATTTTGTGTGGTGCCTGCAGTTGTCAACACTGTACTCTTCAGAAAGCCCTGCATCTCCATTGGCCATATCACAACCCTCGGGCTTACTCCTTGAGTGTAGATAATGAATAGTTCCATAGCGGTGGGAATGCACAATAGCTTACTGTTCTCAACAACGTAGCTCGTTCGGTGGATGCCCCCTTGTGATTTATAAGTTTCTCAAAATTCAAATTCGTTGGCTCCCACCTTTTTTGGTGTCCTCATGCTAAGCCTGTGGCAGATCAGTCCAGATCTAGCTTACCTATCTCTTAATTTCTCAACGCTTGCTCCCTTTTGCCATAACTCAGACATCTTGTCATGAATAGTGACAGCAACAGTCACCTCTTTGCTTATCAACATAGTAGCAAAGCCCTTTATGTGCAACTGCGATTCTTGTGACAGACCACATCTACGTCCACCTTGGTTGTCGCGTAGCTTCCCCGTAGACTTCTTTATCATCCCACACTCTCTTTCAACTGGCTGGAGTGGTGAGACTGTTCTTTGGATGATTAGCCAGGCGGTCGACCCACCCATGTAGAGCTTCAGGCGACTGCCATTTACTCTTCCCGGAAAGGGATCTCCATTGAGCTTGGCAAGCTAGACCGTGCCTCCATCTGTAACTCCATTGACTACATAAGGTCCCAACTAGTGCGTGTAGAGCTTGCCAGGGAATTTTGCAAACTTTTTGTCACATAGTAATACTAGATCATTCTCTTTGAACATGCGCATCTTCATATGGCAATCACGCCAAGATTTCTCTCATTGCCTCTGTAATTGTTGATGAAATATTTCCATAAATCACTCCTCCTCAAACTCCTCTAGTTGTGTTATCTGTTCTTCCAAATTTCTGCATTCTACCATCCCTGTCGCCACTGCTATTCATAAACTAGGTACAATGTATTCCATTGGCATGATGGCTTCCTTGCCATAGACTAACTGGAAAGGTGTCTGGTCCGTCAACTTTTTACATGTTGTTCAATATGGCCATATCACAACAGATATGCACAAATCCCAATTGGTACTCTGCGCATTACATACCTTAGTCAACACGATCTCCAAAAAAAAATTTAATGCTTCAACAGTCCCATTTTCTTGCGAATGGTACAGTGTACTCTATTGATGGTATATTTGAAATTCCTCTGTAAACACGCTTATAGTCTCATTCAGGAATGTATTCCGTGGTCACTGATTAGAATTTTTGGACATCCAAATCGTGTTAACACATTCTCGAACAAGAATTTCGTGGCTGTAGCGGCCGTGCATTCTTTAATTGGCTATGCTTCTACCCATCGAGTCAAGTACTCTATCACCGTGATGATATACCGTGCCCTCGTCTTTCCTAGAGGTGTGATAGGCCCCACAAAATCGATTGGCCATTTCTCAAATGGTTGCAACGTCATCTATCGCTTGATTGACATTTCATCTCTCCACGATGGTTTCCCAGTCCGTCGGCATATGTCGCAGGCCTGAACGTACGCTTTCGAGTCTTGATATAGAGTTGGCCACCATAGTTCAAGCGAAGAATATTTTGTGATGTGGCATAGCTTGCATAATGTACTCCAGCAACCCCCCCATGTGCTTCGGCCAGGATCTGTCCTCACTCGAATTCAGGTACATATCTGCGTAATATTTCGTCGTTTCCCATTTTGTAGAGGTGCCCTGCAATAACAGTAAAATCTATTGCGCGTATCACCAATTCTTTCTTTTGATGAATGGAATATCCCTGCAGTGCGGTTCCTGTGGTTAAGAAGTGGATTATATCTTCAAAATGGCCATCCACGACGTGTACTGCATACAACTATGCATCCGGTAGTCGTTACTCTAAGTTTGTAGGCTCTTCGTTGTTCTCAATTTGGGACAGGTGATCTGGGCGTGTGTTTAGACATCCCGGCTTTACAATGACTTCGAAGTCATATTCTTGAAATAATAGCAACCATCGACAAATGCGCCCACCCAACACAAGGTTATTCACTAGGTATTTTAGTGCAGAATGGTCAGTATACATCTTAAAGTGTCCTTCAAGTAGATAGTGGTTGTATTTCTAGAGCATGTATACCATCGCCAATCCCTCTCACTTAGTAGTGGAGTAGTTCTTTTCCTCTTTTGACAATCGTCGGCTTGCGAACACGATTGGGTGATAAATTCCTTCTGCTCCTTCATGTGTGAGTACCACTCCTAGCGCGATACATGACGCGTCAACATGCACATGAAATTCGATGTCCCATTTTGGAGAGACCAATATAGGAGTTGATGCCATCTTTTCCTTGAGTGTTTCCAGGCTTTTGTTACATTCCTCATTCCAGCAATAAGTAGCATCCTTCTTCAACAAATATTCAATTAGTGTCGTGATTTTTTCATAGCTTTTTATGAACTTCCGATAATAACCAGTGTGTCCCAATGTGGCATGCAGCTACTTGACACTGTGCGGCGCTTGCAGATTGAGTATGACAATAATCTTTGCTGGATCCACCATCAGCCCTTGCTTACAAACCACATGGCCGAGCAGGTTCTCGAAGGGGATAAGGAAAGTACACCTCTTTAGGTTAAGTGCAATTTGGTGCCATCGAAAAGTATCTGACATTAATCGTAAGCTCGCGGTATGTTTCTTAACTAGCCCGAATACAGTCCAATCATCAAGATATACCTCTAAGAACTTGTGTATAAACTCATTGAATGCAGCTACCACAACTTGTGAGAATATTTCTAGCGTGTTCTTTAGTCCAAAGGGCATCACCATATACTAAAAGTGGCCCCATTCGGTAGCGAACGTTGTTTTACTCCTATCCTTTGGCGCAATATTGATCTGGTGGTACCTCGAGAAGTTGTCCGTAAAGGAGTAGGTTTCCTGTCCTCCCACATTTTCCAGTACCTCATCTGTAAATGGCGTAAAAAATGGATCGTTAACACATGCATCATTGAGCTTCCTGAGATCCATGCAGATGCGAATTTCACCCTTCTGTAGTTTCTCCTACACCAACATAGAACTTACCCTGTCAGGCTCCTCCACTGGTTTAATTATTCCTACTGCAAGAATCTTGTCTAACTCTTCCTGGAACTTTTCTTTGTATTTTGGATTCAACCGGTAAGGCCACTTCTTAACTGGATTCACATCTAACTTCAGGGTTATCTTCATCATTCCCAGGTCACCGAGGATCCCTTTTAACTCTGTGATTATAGTCGGGAATAAATCTTGATATTCTTGAAGCAACTCAACGACCTTTTCTACTGTGGCATCGTCCCAATAGTCCCCAAGCGTTGCATACTTCGGCTCTTCCTTCATTATGATGTTTACTTGTTTCATTTTCAGCAGTGCGATGATGTCTAGATCCTTGATTGCTGGTCTATGAACCTTGTGACTCCCCTCTGTTTCTAGAATACTGATGTTTCTAGGGTCATCCTCATCATCTTCTACCTACACATTGTAACATTCCAAGGCCTGGCTCAACTATCGTGACCAATCTGGCTGCACGATTTCTTCTAGTTCTAGTGGTATTTTGAAAATAGTGGCCTTCACCACCTGCAACATGTCGTATATAGTATCCATCCATTGATCTTCAGAAAGGAATGTTAGAAAAAAACCCTCGCGTAAGATATCCCATTTGCCTGTACCATGTCTGGAGCTCTGTTTCAGTATACCAATTCCTTGGAATGGCATCCAGGGTATGATAAAACAAGTGTACCCACTCTGGATGAGGCTCTTCTCCATAGGCTTGGACCCATATAGTAAGGTGCATGCATGGGTCATCACATCCATTGTACTTATCAGTTATTCATAGTTTTGATTTCTCAAATCTTATTTGCATCATGTGCCTGCAACCGTGCCATTCATCGAAGGTTCCTTTGTGTGTGCCCCACCAATGCGCAGGTGCCACATGCAATGCCCATCTCAATGCATCAAACCATTGGTGCTCTGGAACCGCACTTTCAAATTTGCTCAGGAATTCATCTACTACTGTCAGCCCATCATACATTAGCAGTTTGTGATCATGAGCTTTGACGCAATACAATGACTTAGTCATCATATTGCAGTTTAACGTGGTTTCTTTGTTCAATCGATTATGCCACCATTAATCTTCCTCATCTGAATCTTCTGCATGCCCCCACGATATTCTTCCTTCCACGTCGGATTGACCCAATCTTGATTTGGTGCAGTAATTTTGTAGATACAATCGAATTCATCATCACTTCCTTCGTCACGCACAGGTTCAGCATAACGTGGTCATTCAGCTAGGTCTAGCAGAATAACTATGTGGAGTGACTTCTTTTCAAATATCATTTTCCTCTTCTTTAAATTAATAACCCCATTCATATCAATGGCCCAATCTATCACTAACAATGCAGGGTAAGGGCTACTCCCATCCACGATTTCTATTACCTCAAAGTCCATTCGGGTGCTCGTGCCTTCTATATTTACTGTAATTCCTTATATTCTTCCCATGGGCAAGATATTTTTTTGGTTTTCCATCCACAATTGAATAGGATACCATTGTAGTGTAGGCTTGCCCATCTGCTCCCAATTCTATTTAGGTAGTACATTTGCGTCTGAGCCCAAGTCCAGAATGATCTGATCCATCTCATAGTCACCAATCTGTGTTGTTAATCGCATTTCCCACCTAGTCTGTGATGCGTGTTTTCCAACATTTTGGACCACGTGAGGTTCACTCAACCCTGTGCACCTACTTATCAATTCTTGTAATCCTTTAACCGCCCTATTATCGGGAAGCAATTTCATGCATGTCTCTAAAAAGGTAGCTAGCATGGAGAGATCCTTCTTCGGTTCAGGTTGATCCTTACTACCTGGGCTAGAGACCTCTGTGAAGCTCTTCCTAGCTTCTAGGTCTATCTCCTTGCGAACCTCGACATCATCCTTGGTTACTTTCCTCTTATCCTCCCCTGTAGCTGTGCCACTTCTGAGCACCATGTTTATGTTGGGATCTTCCTCGCGGGGTTCAGACCTCATCATTTGGACATTTTGTGTTGTCGTAGATTGTGCTACCCTCTTCTCACGCATTTGTGCTATCAATGTGGGGTAATCTATCATTTCATGATCGAATTACACGTAGTAAGGGCACAATATTTTGGTCAGGTTGGTATAGTCCCACGTGTAGTGTCCTGGTCCTCCGTAGTTGTAACATATTAGCTACCCGCGACCCCTTCCTGGACCCATTCCTCCCTATCCTCTCCATGTCCCTGGAACCCACTGTGCACTATCGTTGCAGTTGGATCTTGACCTCGTGCTTCAATCTACATTCTGTAGACTAGTGACCAGTCCATCAATAATTGATAACTATGGCAGTCTCGCTCTTTGTGGCCCACCAATTTGCAAAAGTTGCAAAATAGGTACTGGGGGGTTTGGTTAAATGTTGGTAGTAAATGATAGTTTTCCATGTTGTTCTCTCCTCCCACCTAACAGATTGTGCACTAGAGCGAGGGTGTCACGCTTGGCCCTTCTTGTGCCTCTAGTTGCAATGGTGTTGGTCCCCCCGCTGCCACATAGTTCGCAAAGACTGGACAATGATCCTTATCGTGACCCTGGCTTCTACACTTTATACACCACACTTCATCCCATGATTCTGGGAGGGGTGCCTTTTCTTGTTTTAAATTTTGCATTTCTAAGCATAGGTTTTGTATTTGTGCGTGGATTTGTTGAACTCCCAACCCTGGATCATGTATTGAAGTTTCATGCAACCTCATCGTGGTCTCTAATACTTCAGCCCGGGTTGAGATTTTTTACTGTGATAGTGCCATCCTCAAACATGGTGTCAATGATGCCACAAACCACGGGAAATGTTGTGCATCCGAAAGCGTCATGTTTGCCTCACAAATTGTGCTTTTCAATCTCTGATCTAGATCCCACAGAGTTTCACCAGGCATCATCGTGATATCCTTGAACACTATGATCAACTATGTTTCTTACTTTGGCCAGCTAAATTCTTTTTTCAATTTAGCCTGGATCTTCGTTGTTCCCGCATTTGGGTGACTGCTTGAGTACTTTATATACCATGTCAGCACGCAGTTCTGCAGTGCGCTAAATAGGGTAGTCTTTTTGATGTTATCATCCGTGACTCTGTGCGCCTCCCATACTGCCCTTACCACGAACCAAAATTGTTTTGGATCTTCACTTCCTTCTCCTTTGAATACCGGCAACTGAATCACACTCATCATGCTAAACCTCTAGTTGGCGTGTCAGTGTACTAGGCTCTACTATGAACTCGTACCACTCCTAATCCAATCAATCCTCAAACTCTTCCTTGATAGGGTTCCAGTGTTCTAACATCTGACATCCCTTAGGCAGATCTTGGTCCCGACAACGAAACTATTTGTTGGCTTATTGGGGCCTGAACCAGGTTCAGAAGAGTTATTTGGCCAAACAAATCCCACAGGTACCGGCCCTTTCGGCAACAACCCATAGAGCGCAGACTGAGGTCTCATCCGAGGTAGCAGGGGAGGGTGTTGGAACCAGGTTTCTGCACCCTAGGGATGTTGTGATGTGGTCTGGAGGAGTCATGCATTGTTCTGTGGCCTCGCGTCACTCTGCTCCGTGCAGATCCGAACACAGGAAAATCCTTAATAGTCCTAATTTTGTTATAGATAAAATCCACTTCTCACAGTCTTTAAGCAAACATTTAATAGATTTAACTAATGCGCACACCTAGAAATGTTATAGATTTGCATAAACTTAAAATATAAGCATAAGCACGCAGATCAAACATATAAATAAACTAGAAATTAACCAGGCCACGATATTTCAAAATCAACTTATCTTTTATTCAATTCTTCCACTAATACAACCAGATCTGCCCTATGCACTTAGCTGCAATGGTCCGCACACACAGCTGCGGACTCTACCAGGCCTCTGTGCACACAGTTGCAGAGCCTCCCTCTACCCACCAACACCCTTGAATCGAACTTACAGATGTAGAAAATATTTTCCTTACAAAACCATAGCACTAAGATTAATTCAAAACAAGAACTTCCCTCTACCCTTAAAGCCTCGCTCTACAGGCCGACTTACTTCCTATTATTCTATACTATTTCTTGGGCAGACAACCCTTTTACTCGACCTATTACATTTCATGCTCCGCATATTTCGGAGATTTACAATATTATTATCCTAACTTATAGGCTTTAAGCCCTAAAACTATTACGTGGGACCTCCACTCCCAACACATATTCTACCACATTTTCTGTGACCGCAAAATCTAATTTAAAAGATTGGATAATATTTTTCTTATCAGGAGAGATGAGTATAATTCCAACCCCTGTTCCATCTTTGGAAAATGCCCCATCAAAATACATTTTCCAAATGTCAATGTTTATAATTTGAGGGATATTGACAATTCCTTGAATGTTGATTTGAGGATTTGGAAGATCATTAGTAGCTAAAGTAAATCCTACAAAATATTGATCTATTGCATAAATGGGATGATCGACTAATTGATTTTCTTTACAAACTATATTAATGAATATTACTTCCATCTATAATCTTAATTTTTCACCTAAATAAATTGGGATTGTAGTATAAGACATGTCCATTTGCAGACTGTGGAGCACTTGAAAGGTATGCTTTTGACAAGCAATTTAGTGGCTTTTCAGTAATATTTGTAACCTTTTCTACATTGTGAATTCAAAAGAGATAAAGGATTTTAATAAAATGTGCAAGAATTAACAAGGGAAGCTCAATCACTAATAATTATCATTTTTATATGCAGGGAGAAATGGAAGCAAGGAGTTGCCGTCCAAAAGCGAAAAGCAGAGGAAGAAAAACTGCTATCCCTCCAAAGGGGAACTGGATGCGAACAAGATCAAGTAAATCAGAGCTGAATAACCCAGGAAAGGAAGGATGGATACCGAGTCGGCGAACGTGAGAAAGAAAAGTAGAGGATTAACCGATTGGCGAATCCCTCAGGACCTTCGATCCTGAGGGATCGCTGTTTTACTTATCTTTGTTATCTAGATACCTCCGTCGTTACTCTTATATAAAGGAACAACGTCATTGAGCAAAGGGACTACTGCTTTTATAATTTTAAGTTTCAGAACAAACTTTCATCATCGAGTCTCACTGAGACCTGGTTTATTATACCTTTGTTGATGCATTAATATTAAAGACTTGGTGTTTATTTCATCTCTGCGTCTGGAGTAACCTAAGGCGGTGTACCATTGGAAGCTAAGGGCCCGGCTCCGAAGGACACTTGCTTTTGTATCATTATGCTTTGATTTATGTGTGGTTTTCTTATCTCTATTACTCAGTAATCTGATACATCTTTCATATGATATTCTATGCTCTGTTATGGTCAATATATTAATGATTTTTCTGTGTAATGACTCTGCACTGTATAATTGGATCTCTTCAGAGTTGAATTGCGTCTTTAACCAGCTATTTCTGTGACAGAGCATCGGTATGAATGTTACTGTCATTGGATCCATGTGAAATAATACTTGTTGGAACTTGAAAGTAATGTTACTCTGTTTAGAAACATAGTTATATCATCCTTCATTCTCAGATTACTATATTAGTGCGAAGCATGTATATATGGTTGATTATTGTTGTTCCATAATTCATCAATGAATGTTGTTCCATAAAGTATATTTTATCTAGTTTTGCTTGAAGAGAAAATCAGAGTGTGAATCAGTTGGTTTTGACTCGCGAGATTCAGTTCTTTCGATTGTTGTTCCATTTTACTGTTGTTCCATTTCCTTTTTGCTGTTCCATTTTACCTTTTGTCGTTCTATTTACTTGCCTTTGTTGTTTTGGTGTGAGAGAAGGTCTAAGGCTGTAGTGAGCCTCAGCAGACGCTGCCTAGCTCCCAGACCTATGGTCCATGCTCGAATTTCCTTTCTATCAATTTCTAGAGGGATGGGTTATTGATTCCGTACCCTTGACTAATCAAATGTCTTGAGCGATTCTATATTTTGGGATAGCTTAGTTACAGCTTAGCATTTGTTTACTTTTGTATTTTCTGAACGCTATACTACTTGTAGGAATTTATAGGGTAAGTTCCTCAGACAGAACACCAAAAGGACACCGCTCACAAACATATCACAGATCAATACACCAGTATTTTGACGTGGTTAAAACCATCAGAGAGGGAAACAGTCCACGACCTGCACCAACGTGGCTACCACAGGCAATTTATTAATAAAAGAATGAAAATTTACATAAGCCTCTCTCATGCACGGTGAACCTACAAATGACCCTCCATGCACTTTAAATAGATTTCATGGACCAATTGGGTGTCAAGCCACAGATCAAGTGTCGGTAATACCGAGGAGAGAATGAACCATCGGATCACTACATATCGTGATCGTCGGATTGTAAGTTACAAAATGTACAACGGTAAAGAAACACGCTTTACCTAACTCTATACTAGACCAAGTTATACTTAACTATTTCCTATGTGTCGGAAATATCCTAACATCCCCCCTTAAGAACAACTTGGGATAGGATTGAAGGATTTACAAATATGACACAATAGGAGAAGGAAGGAGGCACTAGAGCCTATCCCCCCTTAGTGACAACTTCCTGAACTCCAAGCATATATCGAAGTTTAGTGAACTTCGCCTCTGTGAGAGCCTTTGTGAAGATGTCTGCAACCTGATCATCTGTTGAACAATATTGCACTTCAAGAACATGGTCATGAATGAGCTTTCTGATGAAGTGCATGTGAAGTTCAATGTGTTTGCTGCGCTGATGCTGAACTGGATCTTTGCAAATCTGAATGGCACTTTGATTATCACACCAAAGTGTAGTCGGATGCTGCTGCTCAAAGCCAAATTCTGATAGGATCTGACGAAGCCACAAGGCTTCCTTACTAGCTTCCACGACACCACGATACTCTGCTTCTTCTGACGAAAGAGAAATGGCAGCCTGTTTCTTACAAGCCCATGTAATAGGTCCTGAACCAAGAGTGAAGACATAACCGGCAGTAGACTTCCGATCATCAGGGTCACCAGCCCAATCAGAATCAGTGAAACCAACTAATAGAGGAGCTGCTTTGGTAGTGTAATGAATCCCAAACTGTACTGTACCTCGAACATAACGAAGTATTCTTTTAGCTGCTTTCCAATGACTTTCACGGGGGTTTTGCATAAAACGAGCAACAAGGCCAACAGCAAAGGAAAGGTCAGGACGAGTATGGGTTAAATACAAGAGTTTTCCTACAAGTTGACGGTATAAGGTAGCATCAACTTCAGGAGAAGTACAAGAGACTGAAAGTTTGACTCCAGACTGAAAGGGAGAAGGAGCTGGCTTACAATCTTCCATGTGAAAATGACGAAGAATATCACAAGCATACTTGGACTGGGAAAGGGAAATACCCTCCTTGGATTGCAAGACTTGAAGACCGAGAAAATAGTGTAAGTGTCCTAAGTCTGTCATTTCAAATTTCTTTTTAAGGCTGAACTTCACATGGTTTATAAGGTTGGGATCACTACCAGTAAGAATAAGATCATCAACATAAAGAACAAGGATGATAAGAGAGTTTCCCACTTTCTTGGTGTAGACAGTATTGTCAGAATGACACCTAGAAAAGCCAGATTCTAAAAGAAAGCTATCCATTTTGTCATACCAAGCCCGAGGAGCTTGCTTGAGACCATAAAGAGATTTCTTAAGTCGACATACAAGGCTGGAGTCTGTTTGGATGAAGCCAATGGGTTGTTCCATATAGATTTCTTCATGCAAGGCCCCATGCAAGAAGGCAGATTTAACATCCATCTGATGGACTTCCCATTTTAAAGAGGCAGCAAGGGAAAGAACAAGGCAGATAGAGTTCATTTTGGCAACAGGGGAGAAGGTTTCAGTGTAGTCAATGCCTTCAACATGTGAAAACCCTTAGCAACAAGACGAGCTTTATGTTTATCAACTTTCCCATCTGGTCCATACTTGGTTCTGTAAACCCATTTACATCTAACAAGTTTGCGTCCCTTTGGTAGAGGTACAAGATCCCATGTATCATTTGCCAACAATGAATGATATTCTTCATTCATAGCTGCTTCCCAATGTGGATGGCCTGAAGCTTCTGCAAAAGTGTCAGGATCATGATTTACTGGAGCTTGATCCAGTAAAGAAGAGGCTCTTTCAAACTGAGAACGTGTACGTCGCTGATCTGTAGGATCACCGGCAAGATCACCTGCTGCATCCCGAGTAGCACGGACCCATCTTGGAAGTTGAGGATCCTGAGAAGGTGGGGGAGGATTGTCATCCCCACTTTCATCATCTGAAGAAGAAATGTTTTCAAAAGTAGAAGAGATAGGAAGAGGTGGCACATCCGCCAGACTAGGCTCGCAGGCCGATTTATTTTCATCAAATTTTACAT